>CAKALU010069580.1:140314-221937 GCA_916700995.1 Hozukius guyotensis
TGGGTGGGAGGGGAGGAGGATTGGTCCAACAAACACAGGACACAGGAGAAAACAGTGTTTGAGACCAGTCTTTGTGTCCCAAAGTTATTTTGAAGTTATGTTTGTGACGTGTTTTCCGTACTTATGTTACATTGTTTATGTACGTACTTTATTTAGTTTAGTTTATGTACTTATTTTAAGGCCAACCATGACGTTTTCCCTAAACCTAAGTGGTTTTGTTGCCTCAACTTAACCACGACCGCTTCACGGCAACAACGTGGAGTGAAATGACACGTGAAAAGCCTAAAATGTCATGACACGCAGAATGTCCTTAAAGTATTGTGCTATTTATACGCCTTCCCATGAAATCAGGTTGCCAGTTCAGTTGGTGGCATGTGCACCTCTAGCTGGTTTGCCAAGAAGAAGAAGAAGACAAAGTGGATGCTTGTTTAGAAGAGAGGTTGTGTGAGGAGATCTGCCATACCCACATGTAGTTAGGCACAGTTGTACTACTACTGTAGCTAATGTCTGTACCAACGTTCATGGCAGTTCGTCCAATAGTCCATTTCACTCAAAACCACAAATGTCAATGTCACGGTGGCGTTAGAGGAAAAGTCAAGGGTCAGCAGGATTCACCATCTGGAAACTGAATGTCTGTAGGGTGTCAAATGATCCAGAAGATGTAGAGATATTCCACTGGATAATGCTGCATTCACATGGAATCAAGCGTTAGACAGCAAACCGCATATCGGACGAGAGCATAGACAGTAAAATTAGATGAGGCCGGCAGAGAATACCGGCAACGGTAACAGTAGACTGCAACATTGCCGTCCAAAGTTAACATATTTTAACTTTTTGCCGTTCTCCGTGATAGAATTTACAACCAGATGTTACATAGCTCCCTCACACAGGAGAAAGAGAAAGCTACAAGCATTACTAGAATAATTACATAAAATAGTAGAAACTAAATCATTTAATTTAATATATTTAATTCAATCACCATTTTAATACACACCGATCAGCCATAACATTAGGTCAGCATGGGCACCCTGAACGGTCTGCGGCTACGCAGCCCCATACGCAACAAACTGCGATGCACTGTGTGTTCTGACACCGTTCTATCGGAACCAGCATTTACTTTTTCAGCAATTTGAGCTCCAGTAGCTCTTCTATTGGATCAGACAACACGGGCCAGGCTTCGCTCCCCACGTGCATCAATGAGCCTCGGGTCTGACCCTGTCGCCGGTTTCCTTCCTTGGACCACTTTTGGTAGGTCCTGACCACTGCAGACCAGGAACATCCCACAAGAGCTGCAGTTCTGGAGATGCTCTGACCCAGTCGTCTAGCCAGCACTATTTGGCCCTCGTCAAAGTCGCTCACATCCTTACGCTGGCCCATTTTTTCTGCTTACAACACAAAGTTCAAATTTCAAAATGTTCACTTGCTGTCTAATATATCCCCCCCACTGCCAGGTGCCATTGTAACGAGATAATCAATGTTATTCACTTCACCTGTCAGTGGTCTTCATGTTATGGCTGATCGGTGTATCATCATGCATGTTTTGTTTTGCCTTCCTGACAGTGGAGATAGCACTGAAACAGTACATTCCACTGAATCTAAGATCTGTGTTCTGATTTGATGCATAAAAAAGGTGTGAAATATTTGATACAAATTGTGCATCAATCCAGTTCAGAGGGTTAGGAAGAAAAATAATATCATGGAAATCATGAATATGTGAAGAAGTCAATTTTCTATTGTGAAAAATAGAAGCTGGTAATTCTGAGCTCATCAAACTTGTATGATGAAAGAGAAGGTGAGAGGTGGATAAATAAAAAAGGAGCGGGTATAGGTGAGAAAAATCTCTACTGGGAAAATCCTTTTACTGTGAAAGCAATGGTAGCATGAAGAGGAATGTAAGGGGCAGGGGGATATTGTATGTGCAAAAACACAAATTGGGTGAGCGGGGGTGTTAGAGTTGAAGATTAAAGGTATAAAAAGAAAGTGGGGATGAGAAAGGCTGTTAGAGAAATGGACTCGGAGATGACTCGAAGAGAGTGTGAAATGGAGGCTGAGGGGGGAAAGTGCAACGGCACTGAGCAGCCTTCCCCGACACGTGTGCCCAGAAGCATCTTGACTCTGCAGCTCCAGCAGCTTGTTGAGTGACTGTCAAGGACAATTTCATCTGTTCCTAACATTCTCCCCTGCTTTTTTTTTCACTCTGACAACACAGTCTGCATGTACTAAACAAGCCATTCGAATCATTATCAAACTGTTTATGCGCGCGCCAGTCAGCCCGATAATGTGTTCTCCCTTCCGTGTTATCTTTTACTCCATCACTCCAAACAGATTTCCCTCTGTGTATTTATCTTTTCCTTCTGTGACCAGGGATATCAACATTTTTGTTGGGTCTGGGTGGCATTCCCTTAAGTACACAGTGGAGAGACACAATTCCCTTTCACATGTAAACACAACCACTGGGCAAGAATATGGGATGTTGTGGAAGCTTCCCCCTGCAGCTAACAACAATCAAATGTTTGTTTCAAGGGACGGGGGGTTGGAGGGATGACGAAGATGACGAGGTTGCCCGGCTCAAATTCTATCTACGAGATAATTCAAAACATACAGAATTAGCAAAGAAAATGTTAGTAAGATGAGGAAAAGCCTCCGTGAAGGCCTCTGGCGCTCTGACTCCTGCTTGTTGGGAGTGTTTATCCGGGTGGGCCAAACAGAGAAATCAGATACCCTTCATTCCCAATCCCTTATCCTGACTTATCAGTGGAAGCTGAGCTGATGAACTGTGTTTGCCTGGTTGCCACTCTGCTCCCTGGTAATAGTAAAAGCTTAGAGGACAAACAAAAATGGCGGGCGCCGAGCGGATCGCCTTGCTCCTGTGGCCGCTGGGAAACCGCTGCTGTTTACTCAGCACAAAGCATGTGGTGGCTGCGGTGCTCCAGAGATACCGTGGGGCTCGGTGAATCATTCCGGGATGAGTACTGCTGTCTGACAAGACATGAGTAGGACCATCTGTGTCCGTTTGACCTCTGCATCTCAAAAAGACCCGCACAATTAAAACGAAGGATATCAAATTCATAGCTCGGTTCAGCTTCAGGGGTGAATTCTCCCAATCAGCCCCCACAGGGCAGAGACACCGGACGGGGGAAGAAGTATTATATTTTGTCCTGCCTTGGCAAAAATAAACACACACATAACCACTGATTGCAGCTCATTGAGAGTAGGTCCTCTATTATGGGAAACCTCAAAGCATTGGCCTGCTGATTATGGGGACAGCGATCCCTGCGTCCACGCTGGCACGGTAACAAAGAGAGGCGCTGCCTTCGCATGTGGCCAAGGGTGGCTCGCGTTACCAATTGTGCTGACCAATTAAGACTGAACATAAAAGGGTGAACATAAAAGAGGGTTTGTCTTCGTGTAGGCGCTTGTGTGTGTGTGTGTTGTGCGGTCTGATTAATTACCCGTGATGAAGCCCTTTTTTCTATGTTGTTTTCTATCTGTTGTGTTGAATGGTAATGAGGCAGTGTGGGCCTGTCAATCAGGCCGGCCGCTATGCCTGGAGGAATCCCTCTGTCGAAGGAGATGTTCCGGAGACACCTTGGAAAAAAAATCAAATGTATACAAGCAGATAGAATACCAATCGAATACCAACCATACCGTACACCCACTTCAAACAATGATTTCCTCATGGTCAGCCCACCATTCAGGCCTTGGAAGAATGGCTCAGGGAGTGCATGAAGTGTACCCAGAATGCCTAAAAATATATATACACTGCATCCTGCATACATGCCGTGAGAGCATACTGTATGTACTGAGGAACCTCTAAACCATCAGGAGGTCATCTTTATTTTATCCTATTTTCCATCTTCGCTGGTTCCCTATTTGTTCCTCTCCTCCCAAGTACATGTTCTCATTATTCACATTGCCACAGGGATGTGTATACGTGTCTCCACTGTAAAATATAAAAAGAGAGTCCCGGGCAGCCTGCCAAAGATGCATGCAGACAATGACTTCAGCTAAATGTTTGGGACAAACTTAAAGACAAGGATGGGGGGGGCGGGTGACGAATGGGTTTTTGTTAGTTGGTAAAGGGCAGCTTCAGCCTGAAGGAAAAAACGGGTTATGACCAGAAGGTCAGCAAAGGGTTTAAATCCCCAGAGGAGCTGGGAATGATTTGAGTTCGAGGAAGAAAATAGGAACACTCCTCCTCTACTCAATAAAATCAAAGTGCCCTTTAGCAAGGCACTGACCCCTAACTGTTGTTGTGTAGCTACTCAACGAGCAACAAAAGGCTGCAGTGGAGAGATTAGAGAGCGGCGAGTCAAGGTTGTCCAACTATTCCCTTGTTGACCGTCTTTACAGTGGAATTTATTTTGTGCGAGGCCGTTTACGGTCTCTTGATTTTCAGGTGATTTTCTGTAGAAACTTCCTGAACAACTACTCATTTTGGGATGTCATGTGACCCTGAATATGTGAACCTGAATATCAGATCGCATGCCCGGGTGTCGATTGGGTCTAAAATGATGTACTCCTTCCTAGCAGTAATAATTACAGTATTTATGTTTTCAAAAAACATTAAAAAATGTGAAGCTACCTTGTATCTTGTAATATCTGACAAAAAGGGACTAGACTTCTTTCCCAATCAGACTGACAATGTAAATCCATGCACTCAGCGGGAGCTGCAATATCCTTCACTTTATAAGATCAGAGCACATCAGCATAACTTGTTTCACTCTAGCTGTGACTATGCAGGTCAGATTACCTGGCTTTGATTTCCCTCAGACGGCCTCTCTCGGCTCTCCTTTGGTCTTTGAAAGTCCTTATCAGAAATCAGCTGCCTGATCGTGCATGATGCAGCTCCTGCCGGTGGTCTTAAGGTGCTCTGTCGGTGTGCATGTATGAGCTTGTGTGTGTGTTTCTGTGTCTCACTTTAACACAATTGTCTGCATAATGAAGACCATCCTCTGTCTTATCTCACCCAGAGCCGGACTTAGTGATTGTTTAACTTAAGTGATTTCACTTCACAGCTCAGGCCAAAGAGAGTTCAATCAGCCAACTCGCATGGAATAGATTATGTGGCTGTTAGAATAAGTACAGCGATGATATTTATTTGGGGTCTGGGCTCTGACCTTGTCACGCTCTACAAGGAAACACCAAGCTCAGCCAGCCCGTTCTCATTCCCAGGGTGTCAAATACCGAGGCTATGTCACGGTCGTCGGCGTTCGGTACCCGCCGCACAAGGCACCCTTTAGCGCCGGTGTGAAACGCACCGGGCAATAAACCAATCCGCGGCAACAGTAAACACTGAAAATGCTCCGGGGGATTGTGGTGATGTAGTTCAAAGAGTGAAAAGACACATACAGGGCAGGCGGGAGGAGAGGTGGATTGGTCCATCAAACACAAGGCTTTCATCCAGGAGACCGCTGTTCATGTCCCATGCGTTAAGTTTCACTTTGACGTAACAATTCAGTTTCCTTTTCAAGGGGCATGGTGACGCCAAGGGGCGGTATATGACGAGTTGAGATGAGAATGTTGTTGGCTCAGCACAGCAGGAAGGGTGGAGTGACAATAATACATCTGTAGAACAGATTCAGGGCTCACAGGGGGGATGCTGGGGTGGAGTTGGGGCTTTGGAAATGAACAGCAGCAGCTGAAGTACAGTATGCCGTGTGAATGTAGTGGCAGACTGGAGTTGACTGCCTGAATTAGCTCACATGAATAGCTTCATTAATGGAGACGAAGAAGGCCAAAATGTGTTTTGTACCAGTCCAGGTAGTAATGATAATGCTCTGAGTCAGGAGTAAAACACATAAGCCATGTTGAGATCTCTTGAGGAAATACCAAGCACCGCCCACCAGCCGGAGCACAGCCAATAGGATAGCTATCTCTCTGAAGTGACTTGTGATTGGTCAAAGTCTCCCGTCACGGGCTAGATTTTCTAAAGCCTGAAAACAGAGCCATGAGGAGGTGCAGAAGTCTAGTTTTATCTCAGAACACTTGAATTACAATATGCTGAAAGATTATTGTGGAATTGTGCCCAATGATGCCAAAAACTTGTTGCCTACTGAAGCTTTAACTTGCCCACTATTGTATAGAACATTTTAGCAGTCTCAAGCATGAAGGATAAAACCTACAAAAGCACCTGAATGGTCCTTGAGCATCATTCAAATATGTAAGACTAGAGAAGAAGAAACGTGTTGTACCACCAAGTACCAAAATGTCTCCTTAATATATCTTTGTACATAGTGTATCTCTATTATGACATGGACTACATTCATACTTGAAGTCCATTTTTTTTGTTATTGTTTGGCACACACATAGAGCAAACCCTGAATCCATGTGTAATTCAGCATTCGCCGATGTATTTCTTCCAGTGCAGTTGTATCTGTAACCTTCAAATGCCTATCTCGGTCGAAGCCTTGAAAACTGTAGCTGTGGCTCCCAGGTGTGAATATATATATATCCGTGTAAATGTGAAACAGTGCCTCGCTGCAGAAGAGCATGCACGCTCAGCAAACCCCTTCCCTGCATAAATAAAGGTTGAATTACTTAATATAACCTGAGCTATTATTTCCTGCCCCTCTGAGACCAATTCATCTCAAAGTGAAGTTTGTCCTGTGTGGTTATGCAACTGATCCTTGATCAGCTCTTAAAGAGCAAAGTATTTTATGGCTATCGGCTCTGGATGCCGGTGGCTGACACTATGATCATATATTATTAATATGACATTACTCAAACTAACATGACTTCCATGGCCATTTTTAAGTAATTGTACTTTTCCGACAGTTCCCATTGTCCCTGCAGCAGTCGTATTGAAGGACACCTTGCTAAGGTGAATGAGCAACACACCGTCCTCTGTAGTTCACACAGTACCTGCAAAAAACTTTCATAATTCACTGATCCCTCAATGTCAACCAATGTTACAATGTACCCAACCTAAAAAAACACACACACAAAAAATTCTTCCTTTATGGTTTTACAATATGTAAAAGCTATACAGAGCTTTCTTGTCTGATGTCCACATGTGAAATGAATCATCATGGTGCTGCGAAGGGCTGTTAAATCACAGAAGACCCTGATGTCAGGAGAGTCTGAGATTTACAGTATGCCTTACTCTGCTGACATCTGTTTCATGAGATCCAGAGATAAAGCCATCCTGTGTTCACATAGGGATGTGATAGCCGTGACGAAGCAGCTATGAGCCTAAAGAAACACATTCCCCGAGTCACTGCGCTGCATTCTGATTTCACGTGGAATCTTTCACCATATTAACACCATGCCAGCGCACCGCCTCCCCCTCTGTGACATTAAAATGACTTTTGGGTGTGTCATGCAATGTTAACACTGACTAACTCAAGTGATCAACATATTTTGTGGTTTGCCACTTGTTTGTAATTGCACTTAACTGGATACCAGAAATAGCTGCATGCTGAGTCACAACGTTAGTTGTTACTGTCTTGGCAGCTTAATGCGATACCTTCGGTACATGTCGGAACCTGTCACCTCCAAGGACAAAGCAGAGAAGGGCTTCTGTGGAAAAGAAAAACTTTAATTAAAATTGCATTAGTTGCAGTAGGGGATGGTAGACAAGAGCAATATTTTCCATCCAACTGGCTAAAGGAGTGTAGCGAATGTGTGGGGTGCAATTAAAATGCCACTCACATGGTTTAATTGGCTCTAATTATTGTTGTGTGTCATGAGGTCAGTGAGGGAAAATCTTTTCAGGAGTAGGCAGCTCTCTCTATCTCACTAGTTTACTATTTAAGAAGGAAAAGAAGATGAAAGAACGTACCATCAGGCCGTCATTGGTTAAGTATTAAAAAAGAATCAGCTGTCAGACATTCAGTGTTACCCATCTCTATTATAATATGATGCAGTTTGATTAATTATTGATACTGGTCTGGTTGTCTACTTCTATACAGTAGTCCTGAATTAGTTAATGTGCAATATTGTGAATAAATTCTACAAGTGCTCCAGAATACATTTCTTTTTTTGTATTTCATTTCTTATTCATTCTAGGTCAATACCATGATGGTCTAAATGCTGATTTAAAGCTACAGTTGGTGGAAATGGAGCAAATATGATTTAAAAAAGTTACTTTCATAAAACACTATATCCTGACAGTAGTACATGAGACAGGTAATCTGAAAAAAATCATGTGCTTCTGTGTCAACCAATGAAAACAACCAATCAGAGCTGATCTGAAGTCAGCCGTCTATGAGAGCCAGCTGTCAATCACTCGCAAACTCCGACCAAAAGGTCAATCTAGGCAGCGCTGATCAAATATGAATCAATATTATGTTACGTTAATGCCTATTTCTCTTCTCAAATGTTTTCAGAAACATCTTGTAGTGTACTGTTTAGCTGTAAAATGAGAAAGTTTGTAATCCAGCAGCCATGTTGCGATCTCTTGAGGAAATACCAAGCACCGCCCACCAGCTGGAGCACAGCCAATAATAATAATAAACTTTATTTGTATAGCAACTTTCCAAACATAGTTACAAAGTGCTTTACATAAGTTAAAATAATAGGACAATAGGAACACTCTCTCTCTGAAATGACCTGTAATTGGTCAAAGTCTCCAGCATCCAGCAGCAAAAGTGAACTGCAGTCAATGAGCTGTGGCCTGTAAAACAGAGCCAAGCTTGTTTATTTAATGTTTATTAATATTGTACGTGTTGCGTGTCCAAATTGTCACAAATTGTGACTGACTTTGACAATGCATGTCCTTTGGTCCCCAGCAATACACCCACCAAGCGCGAAGTAGATCGGATGAACAGTTCTCGACATATGCGAAGGACACACCCACAGTCAGAGATTTATAGTTAGATGCACAGCAGGATGCATGTATATCGTCGGCCTACAGGTCATTTTTGTTTGCAATACAAATATGCTCACCGAGATTGTGATGATAGCCAGCTCTGCCATGTCTCTATGTTGAGGACATAACTAAAACAAAACTTTAAGATGGTGATTTATAGCGGGAGCAAAATACAGCTCCTCACACTTTTCACACTCTATATACGATAACCAGCACAATCAATTACTGGCACCGGCCTTCTAAAAAAACCCAGGGTGCGCTGTACTGTACCTGCAGCTAAGCCTCTTCCTGCCTACGGCGTGCCCTGTGGCGGGAAACGGAGCTCCTGTGCTTCTAAAACAGAAGGGATCAGTGATGGAGGCATTCTCTACTTTTTCTGTGGTGAGCCTCTGTCCACTTCCTGGGGCACTCCCCTGTGCCAGCACATTACCGCCAACAAGGATCCAGTCGAGCACCTACATGGCGAGCGTGGGGAGAAGACAGGAGACATTAACAAAATTTAAAAACACGAGAACCCCCTTCACGGACACGACGAAGGGCTCCCTGCGCTTTTCTATGTAATCAATCAACTTCTTCTGTCCCTTCCCAGCCCTCTGGTCCCGCTCTTACCTCCCTCTTGTCTCTGCAACTAACCATTTCTTGGCAAAATATAGAGGGGAAATTTCATGGTCGGTGGCAGCGTTGTGAAAATGTCACTCTGTGGGCTAAATAAAGAAGTATGGGTTTGACTTGGGGAGCCATTTTTCACTCCTGTATCCTGCTGCATCTTTAGTTTTTTTCTGATTTTTGACATTTTTGGACTCTGTGTCCATCTAGAAATGTCATATACACATGTAAAAACTTTCTCATTCACTTTACTCTTTTACACAGACAAATCTGAGCACACACACACACACACACCCAGTCTGCTTCAATTTGTCTTTTACTTTCTGAGGCTATACACAGCGCTTTCAATCATACCCTCAATCAATACAAGTTTTGACACACTAATAAAACATAACAGGCCACTCTGGCGCCATTCCTTCCCTCTGAAGTAGGAGTTCAAATGTTTAGGTGAGGATTATATATTGCCCTGTGACAGTGGGAAGGAGAGGCCTGTTAAAAAAAAAAGTGAGATTTTTATGTAAACTTATAAATTCTCACTTGGACTTGGACACCGAAACAAAGGGGACCTGATGATGTCATATCCTCTGGAGAGCCTTCATACAAAAGAAAATGTCAGAGTGTACGTTCTCGCCCAGGATGATGGATTTATGTATAGACTGCTTCATGTGTGCACACTGTGGCGAAGGCATTCAAAGGAATTTTGTTAGTGGGCCAGAGGCATGTCGGGGTAGGATTTGAGGCTGTTTGGAGAGCTTTGTGTGGATGCGTATACAGTCATATTACTGCATGTTTCCATGTCACATGTAAACCTGAAACAAACAAAGAAAGGCACACAGGGTGCGGCTTCCAGATTATAGAGAAACATTCTCATGTGTGTGAACCAAACAGCTCAGAAGAAAGGAACTTGAATCCATCAGTTCCTTATTTGTCCCAGAATGGCCATTGGTTGTGCAGCAGTGAAACACAGGATAAAAAAAGAAAGTACACAGGTTAAATCAACTTAAAACATAAATAAGATATGTAGAATTTGCATCCTAAAAAGGTTAATGTGCTCAAGTGACCTTTTCCTCACAGAGGGGATGAAAGAGTTGTCTCTAAAAAGAGAACCAGAAGGTTTGTTCTGAAACTCTGGATGGATTAAGATGGGAGCTGTCAAACTTAATGGACTCTTCTTTCTTTAACAACTATTTGTTAACCCGTTAACTTAAATAGTCAGTGATAGTAATGGCAGCTATATGAGATACACTGGACTTTCAACTAACTAGCAATTTAACAACTTTTACCCAGGAGACCTCTTTTCGTGTCCTGTGTGAAACCAAGTCAACGTTGACTTATTTTACCATAGTTTTGTTACGTAACGTCCAGACTTTACCAATGACAGTAACGTAAAGGGCGTCTCACACAGAACGCGACAACAGTACCACCGCACTCTGCAACCCATTATTTCCAATGGGGGGCGCAACGACGAGCAAAGGTTGAACGTTGGGCGCAGTGTTGTGCGCTGAACCCATCGCATTACGTGAAAGGCCCTTAACAGGTGTATTTATTTTACGTTACAAACATACTTATTTTAACCCAAACCAGAATCATTTCCTACCTACGTTGGAAGTTTGTATTGATAAGAGACTGTATGCATGTAACGAGCAGAAACTGTACGATACCTGTAAACACAGTTTATTTTGAAAAAAGACTATGCATGCAACGAGTGGAAACTTGACACGCCGTCCCTGACACTAGAGGGCTACCTGGAGCGTCATAGTTTGAAGCATAGGGGCGCTGACGAGTTGGGAGTGAGAATGTGTTTGACAGAACGGTGACAACTTACAAATAAGTTGAACATGACATCATTTGGTTGGCATCGTGGCTAGGTAGAAATACAACCACCGTCAAAGATAAATTTCTCCACTTTTATAAACCATTTTTTTGCCTTTTTAGATTGAGGACAGTAACAAGATGACGGGAAAGGAGGGGAGCGCAATGGGGGATGAATGCAACAAAAGTCCCCAGTGGACTTAAACTGGGGACTGCAATTACATGAAACCCCTGGGCCATCAGGATACCCAAATTTGGGGACAGTTTTATTTCCCCAATAGAGAACATAGGACATGCTATTTACAGAGAATTTAGTGCATGCTGTTCATATTTAATATGAGTTGGACTTAAAGTCTGTGTGCGACTTGTATAAATCCTTTGCTCTGAGTGTGTTCTTGTCAGTCATTCCATTCCACAGTAATCAGCCGTGGCAGTAATATCCCACCAGATATAAATCGGAAATTATCAGCAATAGATGAGTCCATACCACTTTTTCATGGCTGTTATCCATGCCAATATAGAGAAATTGAATCTCTAAATGCCATATCATTATGTTTCACGCGCCAGCCCTGTACTTAGCTACTTTATCTTGGTTATCAGGCCTCTCCCGTCTGCCCCGTTTGATCCCAGCTGGGACCTAGACACTGACGATACCAATTAGCCTTGGTGGCATTTCCCCAGAAGTACTTTGATCCGCCAGCCAACATTGTTCCAACGCTGGCCCGCGCTAGTGTCGGTCGGATTGGACAGGCAATTGGCAGATGTCTTGACTGGCTAGTAACAGGCTAACAGGAAGTCTGGGAGGAACAGGGTACATCACAAGCCAGTTGGTACAGTGTGCGTGTGTGCGTGCGTCATGTGTGTGTGTGTGTGTGCATGTGAGTGAGATATGCTCACATAAAGAGAAGCCTGAATCTAGGATTGCAGCAATTTATAAATTATGCAAATAACACTGAACTGAACACAGTGATTCATGACAGAAATGTAAATGTCAGTATTTCTGTAGCAGTTAATATTTCAATATCATATGAATGAGAAGCAAAAATCTGCCAACTATGGGGGAAAAATGGTTGTTCAGCAATCCATCCATCCATCCATCCATCCATCTTCTCACTTCCTTCATGCATGACATTTATTCCACCTCCGACTAAGCATTTCTGCCATTCCCCCCTGCTGTCTGTCACTAGCTGATGTCCACTCTCAGGCCTGTCTCACTGCTTCCCAAAGGCATCTGGTTTTATGGTGGAGTCCACAGCGATTACAATCAAATATGCACGGCTCAGCTGGCCGGAAGCCCGTGCTCGTAACCTTTGCCCATAACCTCCAAATGACAGCCCTTAAAACCGGACCGTAAACACAGCAGTAATGCCTGTTGGTGTAACCCTGGCAAAGGCAAACAAATTACATACACATATGCATACATAAAAAAAACACTGGTCAGTGGTTGTGGAGGTTCTATCTCCCCAACGGCTCGATCTGCTTCTAACTTGCAATTACATGGGGGGGAAAGTGAGAGGGCCATCTGGACTTGGATGGACTGTGTCAGGCGCATGGAGAGTTGGTGACATGGTACAAATCCCATGGTCTAAAAACACAGCGCTTTAGACTCCCGCAGGGAGTATTCATGGACAGATCGCCTTTCATGACACTTTTACAACGTAGTGATACAGATGTCTGGCTGGCAAAGGAAGAACAGAGAGTCAGCATGGAGGGAGGTTTGGACTAGACGCTTTATTGCGACTGACTCGTTGCAAGGAATCCAGTTAGTCTTATTGGAATTCCCTGATGGTTCAATGGATTTCAGGGATTTTTTCTTTCTGTTTTTAATCAGTAGTTACATCTTTGAAAATGTCCGGCAGGTGTCAAGAGTACTTTATTTTTTCTCCTCTCCAATTAATTAATTTGTGTTCACAAATTACAGTAGTAAATGTGCTTTCAGAGAGTGAGTAGTTACCGCTGTGTGAGCCTTCTAATGACTTAGTGGTTGCTGCTATCCTCCCATCTGCTCTAATCTCATCACTTAATACAACATCTTAAAACTAAGGAAATGGTTGGCACGGTTTATAAAGCAAGTTTTGCCAACTAGTATCATAAACATTGTTTATTGTCCCAGATTGGCAAATGGAACCTAAAGAGCAACTTTACACTAAGTCCACTTTTTTTTGAGTTTGTAAATTACATGTACAGTCACTCCATTACACTATTGATTGAACCTGGTCTCATCTTATAGTGGTCATTACAACAGAAGTTATCTTCCTTTTTCTAGAAAAGAATCCAGTAATCCTGTCCTCTAGACCCCCAAAAATCGGTGAAAAATCTCAGTGTACCCTGGGACCCTCTGCCCCTAAACTATGAGGTAATATTATGTTCACCCACCATCCTCAGAGGGGGTTTATCTGGGTTAAAATATGTTGTTTTTTTATTTGTGAAGAGGCCACGTTCAAGCTAATATAGGAATACTTCAACCTTAAAATTACCATTACTATATCAGATACTCACAGCGTGTTACCTTGAATTCATGAACATGTTTTTCTCTTATCTCTCCGTGGTGAGCGGAGAATCTGAAAACAGAGTAAAGTCTTAATGAATTGAACTAATTGGAGGTTGCATTTAACAGCAGGAAAACCATATCAAAACATCTGTTTACAAACTCTGAAACAACTCGTGCAGTATAATCCAAGTCTCAGTAATCCAGTTATTTTAAGAGTGAAGTATTCCTCTAAATTGCTCTTTAAAAGCTCATGTTACCCGAGAACATTTTCTTTGATGTAATTGCTGAATGCTGGTGAGGAGGTGTACGTAACTCAGACACCAGTAAAATTAGCTCCTGAATTGTTTCCGCTGAGTGGTTTCTGTTGTTGCCATGGTCACACATCAAGCTGCTAAGGGAAGTTGAAAAAGTTCAGCCTTCATCGACTCAAACGGCGGCAGCAGCAGCGGCGGCAGCAGCAGCGGCAGCAGCAGCGGCAGCAGCGGCAGCCAGCCTCCCTCTCCTTGCTGCTGCCGCCTCGGTGACATGGCTGGTATCGCGTTTATATTGAAAACAGTGCCGGCTACAGTGGCATGCAACAGCTCACTGTCCTCTCGAATATAATTTGTGCTATCAACATGCTGTCAAGTTACAATATCGCTTGGGCCAGACTGCCTGCGTGAGCAGTGTGTGACAGCTGCCTCGCTAAACTTCTGTGTCTCCCACGCGTGGGTTGACCACACCGGCAGCGTTTCTGCTGATGCTGCCATCCCTTTCTGTCTACATTCAGTTTGCCTTTCATAATGACCATTTCATTATAAATGTAATTTACATTTCTTTTAGACAGAAAAAGGTTAAGATCCGTATGGTAATTTGTAAATAATAGTAATAATCCACAATTAAAACCCCATTATTTATTCATTCATGAAGCTCTGCAAGTCACTGCATGTTCTACAACACTGTCCTGCAAATATTTCAGAATAAAAGCCTTGTATTAACAAATTAAGGAATTCTGTCCACAGAAAAAATGCTCGAGGGATTTTATTTTGAAAGTGCAGGAAGTGTTGATTTAAAAATAAATCTTTACTTTTTTCATGTCCGTAACATATTCTACAGATACAGACATTGAGATGGTAGTAATGTTGCTGGTATGATGTCAATATACAGTCAATATATCACTTTCATTGTCTGTTGTTACTGTGAATCGCTCACGTTAAACATAGGCGAGACTTCGAATCTCTAGAAGAGACGCAGTTGACACGCAGCCGAGCCGCAGCAGTGTGGCTGCTCTAACCTGTTAACATGGACGCAAAAAAAAAACAGCCACCATGCGCTGCTGACATTCCCTGTGTGGACGGGGCGTATGTATGTTGATTTCAACAAGGATACATAGCTATACTTTGGATATTTTTTTTACATTATTGTTTATTTGCATGTACACATTATTAATTCAAGAGCAGTAGTTAGTGAATTGTGCTCAAAAATATAGTATTTCCCCATCCATGACACTTATTGGGTTCTGTAAAAATGTAATTCAAGTGCATGCATATTTTTCTTCTCTATTATAACAGAAAAATAATTTAATAATTTTCCATCATACTAAAATTAAAGTAAAACTGAAGAGAGAGATGGCAGAATTAGGATGTAAACTAATGCCCGGAGACAGAGGGGGGGCATGACGAACGGACTGCAGGAAGAAGAGATGAAGAAAAGAGGTATTCATAAATCAAAGTTGATGGGGGTGTGTAGGGAGGGTTCCCCCCTGCACTCCCCCACCCACACGGCCTCTCTCCCCTTATATTACTTTAATTGAAGTCGTTTAATAATTCTGAAACTATTTTGCCCTGAGCGTGCGCTACCCATAAATCCCCAGTTCTGTACACACGCTTAAGCTACACTTAACATTCCTCTATGCTACTTAATCTTTCATCTTCTCATCCATCCCTCTCTGTCCCCCCCACCCCACCCCTCCGCCCTGTCTCTGTCTGTCTCTCCTCCCTCTTTTATCCCTCGAGTCGATCCCCTTTCAATCCATCTACTTCCCTCTCTCTCTCTGTTTCCCACCCTGTCTGTCTACTCCATCTTTTTTTTCTTCTTTAATTATCAGTCTTTTCACCTGTCCTCAATCTGTCTCTGTCTCTTCCAAGTCCTCATTTTCTAACCTCCTGGTGAATTGCATGCACAGGTAAGAGTTACAGTATGTTGGACATTCCTTTTGTTTCTCCCTGAGGTCATTAGGATTCACCTTGAGGGGAAGAAAAGTGCAGTTTGCACCCTTCACGTGTATCCCTGCAAGTATGTATGTGTGTGTGCAAGTGTGTGTTCAGTGCCCCTGAAGTTGAAGCTGGCATACCTCTGCCTGATGTGTGTGTGGGCGTTAAATGTGTGCAAAGGTGGAGGCCAATTATTTCCCTGGCCTTTCTCCCCTCTTCCCAAACCACAAGCAGACGGCGGCCATGTTGCAGTAAATGGCACGAATTGTAATTTTCCACATGGTCCTCGAACATACACACATGCTCACCAACCGTCCCTCTCCTGAAGATAATATTCATGAAGTGTACCGGCAATTTGCATTCATTGGCAAATGTGTTTTTTTAGGATACGTAATGCCACTTAATCTGACTTTCATGAAGGCGAGACACCACAGGCAATACATCAATACATCATGCAGTGGTTGATTTTGAGATTTTGGGCTGTTTTGCTTCCAAAACATGTCTTCTTTCAGACTAGTGGAAAATAAACATTTATTTTGCTACACTTTGTTTATTTGCATCTGTAGATTTCTCTTAAATTCACCCAAAGTTAGCATTACATAATGCCTCATTTGCATATTTAAACATTTCAGAAAACTTGTAATACAAAAAAAGAATTGTCTTAATGTAATCAACTGGAAAAGTTTCTAGTTAGTTACATGTTGTACCCTATTCATCTGTAGTGTCTTACAGAATGTATGACATTTTACAATACATATAAAGACCCTTTTCTCAAAAAGAGTTTTTCTCATAGTCTGAGCCAGAAATCTCCACTTCAGTAGCACTTACATCCATCAAACTTCCCATTTTCATTCCTATCTATATTGTGAAGTTTTTTTTTACTGAGGGGCCCAAGTAAGGGTCGAATCAGCAGCAACTGGACTTGGTTTAGATTCTTCAGGACGTTTCACTTCTCATCCAAGAAGCTTCTTCAGTTCAGAACTGATGGAGGTACAGCTTTTATTCACAATATCAGTCTCCTTTTCCCTTTCCTGCAGATCCATCTTCCACCATTCTGGTCTTGTATCCACATGTGATGCTTTCAGCCTGTCCCACTGGATCATCTTTTCAGTTCTGACTGTAGATTGTCTCCCTGCTGTCAAATTTGATCAGACATTTACGGAGGTCTTGGGAGTGCAATATTGGGAAGAGAAGTGGTCCTGATCTGATGAAAGTTCCTGGGGTCTAACCATGCCAAATCTGCAGGTATCTGTGGATGGCCTCGATTGCTGTGTCTAAAATTGTGTTGTGTACATTCATCTCATATGCTCTCTCAGCACCGCTTAGTGCATCATCTTGAGCCATCTCTCCGGCCCTGCTTTTTTTCTTCTTTGCTCTTTTCTGAGGCAGGGGCAGCCTCCACTTCGATGTCGGTTCGTTCGCTCCTCTTTTCAATGTTTCCATTTGTCCATTTGACATGCATCTGCAGTTGTGAAATCCCTGGCGATGCTTTTGAAGCTCTCTTGTGTGGCAACCACCATTCGAAGGGCAGAGAGGATGTCCATCCCTTCTGTCTGGAGGTACTTGGACAGTGGAGTGGTTTGCTCAAACTCTTTCAGGAATATCTGTGCTGTCATATCTTAGGAGGCCCCTCTTTAAAGCCTCGTGCTTTGGCACATACAGTTGGCTTTTCTTTTGCTTGCTGTTTTATAGCTGCCTTCATTCAGCACTGCATCAATGAAGAGGCCGTCCTCTGGTTTACCACAATGTCCTTTTTGAGAGCGTGCTTGGCCCACCACCGTGTCTCTCCAATTGGAAAGAGGCGTCTGTGGCTTTGGTCTTGGGCTTGTTTCTTCCACAGATTGACCCTCTGATAGGAGTCCCTGATGAACACAGCTATGTCACTCAGTTGATTGAACAGTGTTCCACTTTCGATGACAGTTTAAGCAGTGTCAGCCAGCACAAGATTAAGGACGTCAGCACAGCTCCACACATGAGTGGGAGAATGGGAGCTTCTCCTGAAGCACAACCAGACGTGTTGATCTTTTTTCCCAATGTTTAACCAAAAGCATAATATTTCCCTGACCTGATGGAAGTGTTTCAGTGACCTCCATCTACCACATGGAATACAGAACATGAACTTGTGCTTTGTGTATCCAACTATCCATGTTAGAGGTTGAGAAGTAAAAAAAAGAAAAATAAAGAACTATGTAAAAAAAGTGAAGCAGAAAAGGCTGAAGACTAAGGGCACATTCACAAGCCAACATTAAATCTGTTTTAATCGAACTGGGCAGTTGTGAATTCAGAAATCGTACTCTGGTGCGGACCAAAATAACCAGTTCGAGACCGCTTGCGAGAGGTGGTCACGGACTGTTTCCAAGCGAGAGCATAATCTGACCCAATTGCAGGAAGTAAACCAAAACGCAGACATTTGTTGAGATGGATAGGTTAACATGAGTGGGACTTGGACTTCTGTAGAAGTCGGATGTTTACTTGACATCTGGGCCAAAGAAAACATTCAGAATATGCTGAATAAAATCCACAAAAACGGTGACGTTTATAAAGATGAGATAAACTGGAGGAGAAGAGATTCGTACGCACAGTAGATCAGTGCCGAGTCAAAGGGAAAAAACTTTTCACAGTAATGTTTCAAAGTCTGCGATAGGTTTCCCCTTAGCCGGTATATATGCCGTTTTTTGCTGGTATCACGTGCAGTTGTCCGATAGATGAAATTATCAACAGCCAAAATGCCTGTTGGGAAATATGCCAAATAAATAAATTCATTAAAGGAACAGTGTGTAGCATTTTGGAGGATCTATTATCAGAAATGAAATATAATATTCATAATTATGTTTTCATTAGTGTATAGTCACCTGAAACAATGGCCCTGTTAGACCTGGTATTAACATGCGTCCTCAGTCATCAGATCCCAAGTGGAGAGCTTTAGGTACGTCTGTTCACACCTGGCATTACAATGCGTCTCCACGTACGTCTCCAGTGGCCACTTGTGATCCGATCTCACTTCCCCCGCTCTATATGCAAATAAACACGTAGTAAACACACGGCTAATACAGCAGCCGTTGTGACGTAATATTACATGAATGTCTGTAGTAATATCAGACATATTCGTGAATTCTGGTACATTGTATTGACATCAAAATAAAAGGTTATTGTACTGGCGGTCTCCGGGGACCTCCGCGCCACCGGCACCGCTGCTTTTGCCAGACAACAGCGGGGTACAGCGCTCCAGAGAGCCGGGGAGGACTCCGCTTTCAGTGATGTTTGGTCCGGCTGGTATAGGCTGGGTGATCAGGAAGATGCCTTCGGCGGTGATCGTGACAAGATCTGCTGCACTTGATCCTATCCCCACACTCCTTTTTCTGACGTTGATGAGTGTATCTACTGTATGTCATATGCCGTATGTGCTCCAGTAATATAGACGAAAAGACATCAAATTCAAACAAAAATGTAGCGAAGTTCACGTGAGCCACCGGCCACCGCATCTACACGCACCACCGTCACCATAGAGCATTAAGACAGAACCACTACTGTTTTTAAGAAGAGATGGAGTCTAACAGAAGGAAAAATATAGCTACATGGGTTAACACGCATGCACATATACATATGCTTGGAGGTGACCTGACACGTGAAGGAGGATGCATATGTGTGCCCATGTAAATGATATTACTATACATTTGCGCTCCCCCCCCTCTTTATTTTCTATTAACTTATTTGTTTATTTAATTTATTATTATTACTTTCTTATTTTTGTATTATTATTATTTCTTTTTTTTATTCTATTCTTTCTTTTTATTCTTTTTATTTTTATTATTATTATTTCTTTTCTTAATTTTATTTCACTTTTGAATGTTGAAGTTGATTTCTCTAGTGTACTTAGTGAGTTTGTCTCTAAGCTCAACTACTTAAAAAGTTGGTTTATAAACTATTGTAATTACGAATTGTAAATTACATATATGAAAACAACCTTGAAAAAAGGGAGAAAATAAAGTATAAAAAAAAGGCAGAACCACTAGAGATGCAGGAGCAAAGAACTCTTCTTACTTTTTAAATGTGACTAATTTGTAGAGTCCTAAAGCTATATCTACACAGGAAAAAAACAGTGATTTGAAGTGTGAGCCCACATTGGATGGGACCTGACCTTTGCATTGCAGATAAATGTCAAGATATTTTAAACAATTTGCCTTTTTTTCCGCTCTTGAAAAAAAACAGCGCATGCTGGCTTTGGGAAGGATTATCCATATCGAGCTGAGTGGGAGTCTTGACTCCAGTGAGTTGATTTTGAGGGTTCCCGTTGCGTACTCGTGGTGATCAGCTGATATTGTAAGAATGACTTTGTTGATTAATAAACTATCATCACATTCTTTTTTATGTTCTGTGTGGAAACTCCCTCCTGTCTTTTCACCGTATTTCTAATTTATTGTTAATGGAGTCAAAATGCTACAGTAAGTCCCAATGTTTCACACTACGTCGTTTCAAGAGGATTAATCTATTTGTTTCAGTGGATGGGCCAGGACTGTTTCTGTTGACTCGTATATTGCTTCTCCAGTGACAGCCTCAGTGTGCAAACAAGACCTTTAGCCCACACACTGACCTAACTAACCAAATCCTTACTTCCTCCTTGTTCCAAAATAGACACTATAAATAGAGACTGTGTCTGTCTTATTTTGGAGAAAAAAACTGGGACCACGCCTATCCTTTTTTTTTTCCCTTTAGCAATGCAACAAGGAAAGTTGACTCTTTTAGAAGAAAGTGGGCTGAAAAACTGCAGAATGTGTTGTGTATGTGCATTTCATCAGGCAAGTTCTATTCAAATCTTTATATATATACATGTCCATCCGTCCATCTCGACTCTAAGAGCCCGGTGACGCTGACATCTGTTAATGAAAGCTTCATCTCACCCCCTAACTGTGAGGAAAAGCACCTGGAATTAGAGTGCCATTCATCTTAAATGTGTGGCGCGTGCATTTGGCCCTTCACCTATGGAGAAAAGTGTCAAGAATTGATGAATAAGTCACAGTGCTCTTACTTGAAGCCTGCAACTCTGTGTGTGGATCAGTGCATTTAGTTCACACCTTGAACTAAATACACCGCCACCATTATTCTCTCAAGTAGGAGAGACGCAGAGAAAAGAGAAATGGACGTGGGAGCAGTATGGTGCTATGAACTGTGGCTCTCTTGCTGTGCTTAAGTATTCATCCATGGGAAGTGGAGGTGAAATGGCTCCTCCATTCAACGCCTGCACCCAACGCTCTTTGTCCTCAATATTTTTCACACTTTTTTACCTTAACAGAAAGTATTCCATTAATGTCATCCTGTAAGGATTTTGGTCCTTTTCACTCTCAATCCACAACCCACCTTTCTTCACTCGAGCCCTACCATTACATCGGTCCATATATACTGCTCGCAAAGTGTTTTAGCACCACTGGATACCAGAGGAAGGGCAGCATAGATGGACTGTAATAATCCAATCCAATAGACTCGGGAGTTTAAGTCTTTACCTCACTAAGAGAGACCACTGCCCCTGTATTTACATCACACTGATCATTTACTTAATCAACAATAAAGCCTCAAGGATTTAATGTGAAAGTAAGACTAAGGCAATTCAACATGCTTTACATAAGACATAAAGTTGTTACGACAAGATATGAAAGAAGCACAAGGCGTAAAAAGACATGTGTAAACTAGAAGATGGGATAAAAGAGAATAAATACAAGAATACAAATGTATAGTCACAGTGCAGCGTGAGATGAATACAAATTTGATCTGATAAAAGGCACTGGCAAACAAAAAAGTTTTAAAACTTAATTTAGAAGAACTGAGAGTTAGAGCAGACTCTCTAGTTTTCTGGGAGTTTGTTCCAGATATGTGGAGCATGGAAACAGATCGCTGCTTCTTTATGTTTAGTTTGGACTCTGGGGATAGTAAGCAGACCGGTCCCAGACCACCTCAGAGGTCTGGACGCTTCATAACAGAGCAGCAGATCAGACATGTATTGTGACCCTAAAACCATTCCTGTTAAGAGATCATTACAGTAGTCGAGCCTACTTAAAGCATGGACATGTTTTTCTAAGTCTTTCTGAGATATAAGTCCTTTAACTCTTGCTTAATTTTAAGATGACAGTATGCTGATGATGTGATTGTCTTACTCTGGATGTTAAATGTAGTTGAGTCGGCAAGAATAGGCAAACATTGACTTTTATTCATTCTGCTAAACCATTTCTATTTCATCTTTGTTTAACTGGAGCTAAATCAATGTGTTTAACCAACATGTTCTGAGTCTTGACGTCACTTTTTAACGCACTGGGTACCCACATTTTTCAATGTGCAGGGTAGTCGATAGACTTCAACACATGGTTAACGTTGTGAATTCAAGGTTTAGGAAAAGATCATGGTTTTGGCTGCAATAAGTATGTTTGTTACGTAACTTAAGTTACGTATGTGATGTAAGATAACGTTAGTGAAAATAAGTCAACGTTTGACTTTTGGGTTCACACAGGAAACGAACACCAGTCTCATGGGTGAAATATGAGAATGTGTTTATATAAGCAACACATTCTCACTCCCATCTCATCACATACAGACGGTTGATCAGGACCCGTTGGCATCACCTTTTAACGCACTGGGTAAGTCTTCTTTTTCAACGTGCAGGGCAGTCCGATAGACTTCAACACGTGGTTGTGAATTAAAAAAAAAAAAACTATGTGGTTAGGTTGATGAAAAGATCATGGCCTGGGCTAAAATCAATATGTTTGTTACGTAACTTAAGTTAGGTACGTTACGTAAGTTAAAGGTGCTGAATGTGAGATTGGGAGCATTTCTATTGCCTCTGCACGGCTCTCAACATGGTGACTACTGAACCGGTGGCTAACAGTTAACAGTACGAACAACTCTTAACAGTGAAATCAACAGCCACACTGCTGATGGAGCTAACATTGTTAACCTGGGTGGGAACCAGAGGGTGGGGGCTACGCTTCTGTAATGGCGCTGTAGGTTCGTACGGCGGTATCAGCTTTAACTGCAATATGAGAGCAGTGCAGAGCGGCGTCCATGTGCTAGCCAGTGGGGCACACTCACATGCACTAAAAACACACGCGGCCGGCCCCGGCCATGTCAAAAAAGCACGGAGAAGCTCAGATTACAACACACACAGAGGGAGAGAGACTTCATTCTCTGCTCAGGTAGACATTACTCCTCTATATCTTTACATAGCACATAGTTGTTTTATACTATAAATGCTCTGGATATCGTAAAGTGCACCTTTAACTTACGCACATAAGTTAAGATAAGTCAAAGGTTGACTTATGGTTCCACCCAGGACATGAACAGTAGTCTCCTGGGTGAAAGTTCTGTGTTTGTTTGACCCAAGCATCCACCCGGGCCTCCTCCCTACGTGGACGTTGTCGCTCTTTATACTACGTCACCTGACTTCCTCCTTTTGCTCCAATCATAACTACTACAGCCACTAGAGGAAGCCCTGCACGTGCAAAACAATGTGAATGCATTTTGAAAAACTGTATACATCATACCGTAAATACTAAGCATCATGGTATAAAGCACTGCTATGATTTATTAACCATTAATAAAGCCATGTGTTACAACTTTAGGGTGACTTATAAAAAAAGTTATCCAGGAGAAAGTCATTATATTTGTGTGCCAAAACTTCAGCTCAGCGAAGGAGGTGAAAAAGAAATAAAATCGGTAACACAGAGAGAAGAAATAACAAGAAATGTCTGCCAAAAACCTGATGAGTGGAAAAAGGAATGGTTAAAGAGAACTCCAGAAGGGAGAGAATTGCCCAAATGTACCCATTTCCTTATCTTGTAATCTATCTGAGCTTTTAAAGTGTTTCTATTGTATCCCGTTCTCTCTGCACCTCCCAGTCTGGCTGTCAGTCAGCGGCGAGCGCAGACAGTACGTGTCAGCAAACCGTTGAGAGCCAGGATCCTGTATTCCCTTGTAACAGATGGGGGGAGTAGATAAAGCGTTAGCATCCCCTCATTCACACACACACACACACACACACTGACCTCTCAGCTCCCTGCAACCTCTCTCTGCCTGCCTTTGAATTTACACATAATGGCTGCATGGGAAACACATCTAGTCAGGGTGCGTGTACAGCATGTGTGTGTTTGTGTGAATGCGTGCACGTCGCAGGTGTTACTTCATTTGTCCCAGTGGGATTTCACAGCAAATATTAAGGTCTGCGTGAGCAGCGCAAGTATTATACAGAGGCACCGTGTAATTAATGAATTCCCCAAGTTTGAATTCTCAGGGGAGAATGAAATTTGCTGAAAACACAGAGGGAAAGTTATTGCACTAGAAGTTCCCAATATTCAGTAGAAGCAGACATTGCATCAGTAGATCAAGAAATAATAAAAAGCTGTGCCTCAAAATCAGCTGTAATTACAAAATAAATTGTTTAATTTTGATTTATTACTATTGGCAGGGGGGTATTGCTTTATTAGATATTAGTGAATAGTTCGTTCTGGTTCAAAATCACTAAGAATAAATGCAATTATTATGAATTAAAGGACATTTTATATTTAAAAAAAAGACTTTTTTGTCTTAGCATTCATCCAACAGACAGAGTGATGTCCGTTAAAAGCAAAGCGTAATTTCTCTGAGGCACAGGTGGACATCACACTCTATTTACCAAGCAATGTCTGGAGATGTGCATGTTAATTATTTAAACTCTAGGTTTGTGTCAACCTCAAGCCATCCTTGCCATAAATATTTACAAAAAGAGGAGGGAACGGGGCAGAGTCTTCCCTCCCCTGCTCCATCCATCCTTCCCATCTTGCCCTTTTCTCCCATGCATCCATCCCTACAGTTCCCCCCGGCAGCTTGGGAGCAAAAGGTCACGGGGCGTTTTGAGCAGGGCTGAGAGTAGAGTGCAGGGAGGGGGGGGGGCAAAACAGCGTCTTCAGGCGTGACCAACACTGAAATGTCACCTGATTGCTGCCCGGGCCAAGAACATGCGATTAATTCTATTGTGTTGACACATCATCAATTTGTATTGACCACACATAGACAGCAGTGCAGTTGAAATATGGGTTGGGAGGGAGGACTGTCACCCAGGAGACCGTTGATTGTGTCCCGTGTGAAACCAACTTTTTGTGTGTGAAACTGACCTATTTTAAGTTACGTACGTAAGTTAACTTACACTACATAACATGTTTAACTTTTGTTGCCTAAGCCTAAACAAGTCGATCTTTTCCTAAAACTTAACTAAGTAGTTTTATTTTGAAAAGATTGGAGCAGAAATTGACACGTGCGTCACGTGTTGCTGGACATTCGTAGGAAAACGCACAAAAAATACGTTGTGGTAAGTCATACCGAACGTCACAAAAAAAGGGAAATTTGTGTCTATGTAGACGAATCAAATAATTTGTGACTATTTCACAAACTGCTGTGAGACTGTGTTGATTGATAACATTGACAACATTCAGCCACTAGATCTCTCATTCCCCCTCCCCCCCCGTTCCATTGCATTCCCTACACAACAAATGGTTGCCAATTCGTTGCACAACCTGCAAAAAAACTCACCAAAATCGTCTTGGTTGGTCTTTCCAGCAATCACAAACTCTGGTTCAGTCGGCCACCCACTTCTAAATCCCCTCTGATGCGCATCTTGGTCATACATTGTTTGAGGGAACTACAGTGGAAACCGCCGGGGGCTCCTCGTTCACTCACCCGGTAGCGGCATGGAGGGAGACGGGAACCGATCTGCATGAGCTGCCGGTGCTGCGGTGGAGAGAAGCTGGTCGTCAAAGTTTCATACTGAAGACATTACGTGACCAGGCATTATCAATCTACTGGACAATGGCTTCATGGTGAAAAAACATGTTAACATTTTGACCAGTACGGCTCACATGATGACAAAGAAACTTTTTGTTTTGTTGCTATTGGCCGATTGACTGACACAATAACTGCTTTGGAAGCATGAATGAGATGTTTTGGGTGAGTTTCTACTTTTTACAACAGTTGTGACAATTGCACTTACAGTTTAGAGAATGTTAAGACTGTTTCAATGAGCCAAAGTGATCGGGAAAAAAATTATTTTATAGTCATATTTTTTTTAGAAAAAGCCATACTTTTATTCGGCACCTTCAGTATATTAGTATATTAATAACATCAATATCAACATAACCTTTAAGATATGTAAAAAACGTATTTTAATCCAAACCATGGTCTTTTCATCAACCTAAGTAATCTTGTTGCCTAACCTAACCAAGTAGTAACTTAAAGTACTAAACATACATCGTGTGTAACATACTTAATATAATACATAAGTTACATAATAAACATACTTAATCCAACCCAAACCATGATCTTTTCATCAACCTAAGTAGTCTTGTTGCCGAAAACTAACCAAGCAGAAGCCTAAAATATTTGCAACGCTAACCACGTGTTGAAGTCTATCGGACTACCCTGCATGTTGAAAAATGATGCTAAAGGGGTACCCCGTGCGTTAAAAAGTGACGCCAAGGGGTCCTGACCAAGCGTCCATATGCTGCGTTGGTCATATCATGAGTGCCTGAGCACCAGTTGATGTTGGGGAGGATACATGAAGCCATCTATTTTGCTGACACTACACTACTTATCTCCCACTCAACCTGACAGTGAGACTAAACACAACACAAGATAAAACCTTACTTCCAGGGGGTATTCAGGCAACACCCAGTTATTTAGGCCAGAATGAACATACAGTGTGGAAACAGAAGCAGATCAAGTATCTTTAATTACTATATCCATGTGGAGTGTCCATATGTGACATCATAGGTCCAGTAGCCATACACATGTTCCACACACAGTGAGAGGGAAATGCCCAAGGTGGTCTTTTTACATTTTTATCAGCTGCTCCCAGCACACAAAGTCACAGTTGTAATGTTAGAGGTGTCATTCGCATTGACAAACCCACAGAGAATTGTCACCAAAATCTTCAGTTCTCCTCAGCTCTTTGGAGAATTTTAGCATCTATTAGCTCATTGTTTTATTGTCTAAGGGCGCTCAACTTTACTATTTTGGTTTTAACCATCCTCATCAACGTTTCCAGTAGCAACAGCAGGCGACTGTTTTCAGCAAATTAGCTCTGATAAACCCACTGTACACTACTTGCCCAGCAGCAAACAGCAGACAGACACAGTCAGAGACTAGCTGGTGAACATGGTGGGGTGGCACGCTGGTGCAGTGGCACTGTCGCCTCACAGCAAGAGGGTTGCAGGTTCGAATCTGGTTTGGGGCCCTTTTGTGTGGAGTTTGCATGTTCTCCCCGTGTTAGCGTTGGTTTTCTCCGGGTACTCCGGCTTAGTGGAGCATTAGCAGCTAAGGAGACAGATATTTTTTTCTATTTTCTAACAAGTTCACCACAACAGTTTTATAAGGTGATAATATGTCTGTGCTGTGTTTACAGGTTTTTCCACTGTCCCGAAGTGACCGTGTAAATATATATTAAAAGTTGACGCACCAAACCAGAGCTAAAGGTCAATTCAGTAGCTATTTACATTCATCAGGTGGCTGAAACACAAAAATAATGCTCGTATTTTTCCATGTGTGCTGGATGCATAAGAGGGCAATTGTTGTCACAAGAACACAGAATGAGTATGGTGTTATCTTAAAGGAATACTTAACCCCCAGAATGATCTTTTGTATGTCGTATAAACAGGACTCTCAAGGATTGCTAGCGTGCATGAGACTGTTTATGTAATAGTGTTATAAATAGTTTTTGCATGTTCTCCCCGTGTTAGCGTGGGTTTTCTCCGGGTTCTCCAGCTTCCTCCCACAGTCCAAACACATGCAGGTTAGGTTCATTGTTGACTCTAAATGTCCCGTAGGTGAGAATGTGAGTGTGAATGGTTGTCTGTCTCTATGTGTCAGCCCTGTGATAGTCTGGTGACCTGTCCAGGGTGCACCCCGCCTTCACCAAATGTCAGCTGGGTTCGGCTCCAGACCCCCCGTGACCCTGAATGGGATAAGCGGTTACAGAAAATGAATGAATGTTATAAATAGTGAGGTTTTAGCAAGTTGTGTGACAGTTTATAAACAGATGTTTTGATATAGTTTTGCTTGTTGTTATACCTGTTTACTTAAATGCATCGAGGACTCTGTTTTTGGATTCTCCGTTCACCGTGGAGCGGCGCTGTAGTCATTCCAACTTAATCGAATCCAAGTCAAGTCCAAAACCAGGTCCAGTCGAGTCCGAGTCAAGACCAAGTCCAAAGGCAGTCGTGTCCGAGTCCAGAGCAAATCAAGTCCTGTTCAAGACCATAATAGGCAATAGCGTCTTTCTAATGCTAATATAGTGCTTAATGAGTTGGGATGGACAGAGACAATCTATAAACAATATTGATCTATCTTCTAACATCAAACTAATCAATGCATATAATTTAGGTTTGAGGAGCATTACAGTCTAACCTTACATTCATAAACCTTGAATTTGATCCGATATTTGCTACTGACGTTTCTACCCCAGGACCACCCCCAATATGCCCACAAGCTGGGACATTTTCATTCACTTTCATTTTCAATTAATTTATTGAGATTATTATTTATGCAAACAGCATGGACAAGGAAGTAGGTGTGCTGCAGCACCTCCTGAAACAAACAACCATCCATTGATAAAGTTTAAACTTTGTGATAAAACTGTAGTGTTTTTCCCCTTTCTTCCTGTAGTGGTAAAGAGGATTGTTGTTATCTGTTTATTATTATACGCATTAGTCCATTTATTCCTTGTGAAGCAGACTCTATCACGCAGAGAGAGAGAACAGGAAGTGAGACATGATACAACAACTTTCTTTGATCATGAAGCAAAATGATAGTGTCCAATTCTCAGGTGTTTCAGTGAAGCAACTACACCGCAGACTGAAGTCTCTGCTAACCGTGACAAACAGAGTAACAGCTGACTCGCATAAACGGTCCAGCTCAGGTTGAATGCACATTGGCACGTCCAGGCGCCGTCTCACTCCCTCTTTGTCTCGTTGCATTTTTCACCCTCATAGAACTAGAGTTGCGTTTGGGAAATTTTTAGCAGCACCGCTGCGCCGCTGCGCCGCTGCGCCGCTGTTTAATGCATATAGGGGAAACACTGTTAGAATCAGAAAATGTTATGTACAACCGATTTCAAATCAGCAGCCAGTAACAACACGAGTCCAAGTCAAGTGCCTCAAGACTTCAAAAAAGTGGACTCGAGTTCGGAGTCGGTCTGGAGTCTCGAGTACTACAGCCCTGCCGTAGAGGCATGCAAGAAAAACAATGTTTTCTTCAAGAATTCAAGGTGACACGCGGTACGGAAGTAATTGATATACAAATAACCATTTTAAGGGTTAATCATTCCTTTAATATTTCATCATTTTTGGTTGAACTAGTTCCTTCTGAAAGTTCAAATGGCATCAAAGATTTATTTATGTATTCACTTTTTCTCAAAGCTGATCTTGACAAATGACAGCAGCGGTTTAAGAGATAACAATATCTGTCATCTACAGTTTCTGGTCACACCAACATCATCAACATCATCAAACAAAAAAAAACATTATCTATTTTCACATATATACTCTATATACCATGTATCATAGAGGTTTGAAGCTGTCCCTGTCCTCGCGTGTCAGTACCTCATCCTGCAGAACCAGGCCCAACCTGTTCCCAGATGCTGCATCGGTGTATCATCAATATTCAAGATACGCTGTCCCTTATCTGATTGCTCCAGTGAAGCAGTTCATTTCTTAAGCCTGTTACTGAGAGCTCGAAGATGCATAGTATGATACAGGCAATCACAAAACAAGCGCTCCGCATGCAACATCACTTCAAGTGCTGATTACTTTCATTACGGGGGAGTAATTAGCACCTTAAGAGGAAAAGGTAGGTTCAGAGATGCGATCCCCAGGTGATTTAAAAGAGTTAGTTTAATCTCACCAGGGTTAGAATAAATTAACAGTTGTCGCAGGGGAGGAAGTTCTTATCAAAGCTGACACACATGTACAAGCACAGTCAGAATACAAATACATACACAACAATGAGAGGAATAATTACACAGCGGCTTTATATTTACATCCATACGTCTACAGTGCTACAGCATTTTTTAGCATACTATATTCTGGGGTGGCGAGCATGACTCAGGGACTATCAAGATTACCGAGATGTATACAGACAGACGTTAAGATCAAGCAAACATGTCAGTTCAAACCAAAGTCATAAGAATATGATGAAGCTTACCTTGCTCTTGGGTGCACTGGCAATATATCGGGAGAATCATATTGATTTGTTAAAAGGGGCACGGGGTTTACGAGTCAAGTCAGTTTTATTTGTACAGCCCAATATCACAAATCACAAATTTGCCTCAGGAGTTTGAGTTTGACAACCACTGCCAAGACCATAAAGGTGCTTTCACAGCTTTCTTACGCATTTGGTTTAAACAAACTCAGGTACGTTTGCTTGGTCAGTACGGTTTGTTTAGGCTGGTTTGAAAGCTGTCAATGGAACACTAGTGTGGATTAGACAACTGAACCAAGACCACCAATCCGCTTCCAAGCTGATAGTGAGCTCTGTTCAGGAAGAAATTTTATAATTGATTTGTATAGCAGTGAAAAAGCTCGTAGTTGGATCTCAAGATTGATCTGACGGCCCCCTCGATGCTCTTAGCTGAGTCTACTGCGGGCTCTGAAGCATTAAGCCCCAAATCATTACTGTACAAGACGCCTCCTTTTCTTCCTGTCTACCTGTTTGTCATTATTCACAACATGCAGCCAATTTCTAGTCTAATAATACTAATAATGCTTAAGTCAGTTATTTCTTTTTTATTTGCCCCGTGGGTCCTGATGATGCAGGATGGCAATCGCCAAAACAGTCCAATCAACGAGTTACCTGTCAGTCTGTATAACTTCATGTTTACTCCTCTGGTTTGTTTGTAAAATGGCGGTCAGTGTGAACAGGAACCGGACCAGAGCTAAAATGCAACAATGGATAATTTTTTCCCTTGGTCCGTACCAAATGAACTCAACTACAGGTGCTAAGAGCAGAGACCCTTAGGTCAAGGAATTGAGCATGTTTGGCAAGTTACAGTATACAGTTTCTATAGATTTATCAGAAACCACCCTTCCTCCTTGTCAGAACCTGTTGCCTACATTACCCATTATACAACTGTGTCACCAACAGCTGGTTTGAGATTCAGGAGTGTAATGCTAGTAGCAGCTAATGTAACCTTGGAGCAGCGGGCTACAGAGGTCTAGTAAGCTCACTTCTTTTTCATGTTCAAACTTGTAGTCTTTAGACCCAACCAACGCTGACAATAAGCAATTTTTTCGAGGTAATTTATCAGAATAAAGCCTTAAAAATAAAGCTGTATAAAGTTGTTAGTTACATTTTCACATATGCAGTCCAAAGATAGGCAGGTTAGGTTCATTGTTGACTCTGAATTGCCTGTAGGTGTGAGTGTGAATGGTTGTCTGTCTCTATGTGTCAGCCCTGTGGTAGCCTGGCGTCCTGTCCAGGATGTACCCCGCCTTCACCTAATGTCAGCTGGGATCGGCTCCAGCCCTGCCGCGACCCTGAATAGAATAAGCGGTTACAGATAATGGATGGATGGATGGATATGCAGTAGTACTCCCCCAGTCCTTTAATAAACACACATTAACATTAGATTTTAGTCAAGTCAGCATTGCCAAAAGCTTCGGTCATATGATGGAGGTTAGTGTGGTGGAGGGAGCTGCAGCAGCCAAGGCCATTTAAAAGAATATATCAGCAGAGTAAAGGTGTCAGGTTATAATGGCTTTGCTTTACACCTGCATGAATAAGATTGGACAATAGCCATCTGCTGTTATCCAAGTATCTGATGAATGAGCCAGTGATTGAGAAGCATGACGCAGGTGCGAACTTGGCTCACCCAGAGAAGGACTCCAATGCTCTATGGGCCCAAAAACGCAGTCGTTTGAAGAACTTTTTTGGGTTATGTGTCCAACGAGCATCTTTTATTATAGAATTAACCAGTGCAGTGCCTGATAGGCCGATTGCTTGGCCTCTGATATTGTTGCTTGCAGCTTTCTGGAGAACCGACCGATCATCCAAACAACGTCACACTCAACACCACTTCCTTGGGTCCTCAGCAATACTCCAAGTGTGAAGTCGACGAACGGTTGTCAAGATACTCAAAGGAAAGACAGACTGACAAACAGAGACTCCTTCCATTTTAGTTAGATGAGGCACCGTCTTGGAGCATGATATCCAGTTCTCACTGTGAAGTTTTGGATTTAAGAATCTGCCAAAAAGTATTGGATATGCTAAAAATATCTTTACTTAAGCACGTTCGCCACTGATTCTATTAGTTTAGCCAGAGCACACATTATAATTTACACCTGTTTCTGTCTCTCAAATATTTGCGTTACTGTAGGCATGTGAGCCTTTGATTGGACATCACGGCTGATATATTAGTAAAATAAACACTGTGCATGATTGAAAAAACACATCCAAACTACAGCTCCTTTCTTTTCAAGGTTTGGTTTTGAGCTGAGGTTCAGCTTCTAAGCCAACATGGATGAGAGGTGTTCAAAAATAATAGGGGCAACCTTCATGCTACTATATTTTTCTCAACTCATCTCTTCTCACTTATCACAACATGCCAGTAGTCGTTCAAGATAAATATCTTCCTCAGTTAGTGTAACCCGAGTAGTGTTTTAATTTATTTATCAGCTCCAAGAACCAAAGAAGATTTTGGTGTCACTGCAGGACTTTGGTTGATTCAAACATAATAATACTAATAATTTAATTTATATAGCACCTTTCAAAACAAGGTTACAAAGTGCTTTCCAATAAAAGCATGATACAAATAATTGACACCCAGACCTTAAAATCCAAACAAAATAAAATCATAGAAATACAAAATAAAATCATAGAAATAGTTACAACAGTGCACCATCAGTTAAGAAAAAGCCATAATATAAAAGTTAGTCTTAAGAAGAGATTTAAATGAAGATACTGAGTTTGCCTGTCTGAGATCCTCAGGTAGGGAGTTCCACAGCTGAGGGGCCCGGACGGAAAAAGCCCCGGTCACCTTTGTTGACAAGTTTGGATTTTGGAACCGTTAGTAGGGCCCTGCCAGAGGATCTCAAGCATCGAATGAGGCTCATAGGGAGTCAGCAAATCACCGATATAGGCAGGAGCCAGACCATTCAAGGCTTTAAAAACAAGCAGTAAAATCTTAAAATCAATTCTAAAACTCACAGGTAACCAGTGAAGGGCAGCAAGGATCGGTGTGATGTGGTCACTTCTCTTGGTACGAGTTAAAAGCCTGACAGCAGCATTTTGTATTAACTGTAGTCTTTGGATGTTCCGCCTGCTGATACCAGAATAAAGTGCGTTGCAATAATCGAGTCTGGACAATGACAACATGAGGTGATCCACTAGAAACTGGTACATCATTGAAGGAACACTGGCTGCAACATGGTAACATCTAGGATGACCATGTGCTGGAACACAGTTCTCAGAGATGAGGTGGCGTTTCAGCAGAACAACATGACCACAATTTCCAAAGGTCAACGCGTTGCATGTGACAGACAGTAGAAATGCCACATACGGTACTGTGGCCGTCTGCTTGTCACTCGATCTAGCCTTTTATTTTCCCAGGGTTCAGGTCATAACAGAAAAACACAGTGATCATGGGGCATAATATACAACTCTGCTACTGTTTATCGAGCCTGGCAGAACAAATATTCACTCCAAATGTAAATGTAAACATAAACAGCGATGCAGTGAGCTAATGTCAGGTTTGTGTACTCTGAACAGGGAGGAATGCGAGCCAGAAATGTATGTTGAGGGAGTTTCAAGTTTCACTTTCAATAAACACCGTGTACAAAAGTAGTGCTCACGTATGTGGACACACATGTACAATGTGCAGACACGCTGTACTCAAACTGGTGAATATGCAGCCTGAGCACATAATGGGATAACATGTGACCTGCCCAAAGGCATTCTGGGTAGGCTGACCTCGAATAGTTAAGGTTAGACATTGACCTTGAATAGTTAAGGTCAGGATAGGTCGTCGGGTAGCGAGTCTCGCAAGAGTTTTTGCAGATCTCAGGTCAGATTTTACCAATTTGCGGGCTCCCTTCTAGACAGGACCCAGATTGTGGGGCGCACATCATCAAACAGGCCCCCAGATTTATGAGCAAATAAGTGTGTGTGTTGAAGACAGAAGGCATAGACACACACACACACACACACTCACTCACACACTGTGTGTCAGACAGCTGTGGGAGGGACAGTGTGACAAATCTGCCTTGTCACGGTCACCTCCAGTGAGGGAGTATCGGGAAACAGGAGGAGGAGAGGAATGTGCAGGTAAAAAAGAAAAAGAGACAGAGAAGAGTTACTTAAAAAGCAAAGGGATGAGGAGGAGGAGGAGGTGGAGGAGGAGTGCATGTTATGTTTCATTCACAGGCCGTTTGCAGCATTATCGAATTTATGTCATGGTACATTTGTCAGCGGTTCACCTGAGGCCGTTGCCTCTGGATGCACCGCAGGAGGCACCCCATTCAGGAGCTCGTTCAACTTCTGAGTGAATTTGAAAGTAAGTATGTAAAGTTTATTTAGTAAAGCACCTTTCACAGAGCGAGGTCACAAAGTGCTTCACATTGTTAAAAATAAGACCAGAAAAACAGTAAAATTCACAAAACACGAAAAAACTCACAAAATTACAGACAGCACGAGGTGAGACAAAGTTGAAGAGGAGTTTCGTGAGTCACAAATGAAAGAAGCTACGGTGAGAAGCTCGACTTTTTTCAACACTAATCCATTCAGCTTTCTATCTGCCGCTGGTTACTTTCTGACAAAGCAGGATGGGAATATTATCTCTCGCTGTCAGTGTGTTTTTGAGACTACATGTGCTTCCTTCAGCTTCTGTTCTCATGACTAAATTTGCATTCGAATTTTAAGAAAGACTTTTCATATATGTTTATATCCAACACCAACATGAACTGACTGACAGTTGAAACCAAATTCAACATGCAAGTTTTGTTTTTTTGCTCCCTATAACCTCCATAAAGGTTATACTGTTATATACAGTACTACTGGCAGGAAGCCATAGCCATCTTGGCTGAACCTTACTGGTTGTGGCCAAGATGGTGACAGTTGTCCTGTGTGAGTCATGTTGGATTTACTTATTATCATAGCAGAAATGACAAAGTAATGCAAACCTAGTAGAAGTAAAATGTAATTTTAAAGGTCTATCTGAATTGAAAAAAGTCTGACTTTGTGCAGGTTTTTTTTTTTTTTTTATCTGCAGTGTCTTCAGTGTTTGACCCATCCAGATGGCCAATCATCTGCTGACCTTTGGACTCAATGCTAATTCTCTGCTATTCTTAAAACACACAAAACAATACCTGAAGCATTTCATTAAGGAAGTTCATTCTTGACCTTGGTATCAGTGTGTGTGACAACTCAGGGTCCACGTGAGCTTGTTTTTAGAGATTTCAACCACATCTCATTGTCTTTATCAGCGGATGGAGCTGCATGGCTCAGGTACCTGTCGACCTGTGAGACCGTGAGATTGTTTTATTTTGTTGGGATGTGCTTTGAATTCACTTATTGTAAGTCGCTTTGGATACAAGTTAAGTGATGTAATGCTTAAAGAAATAGTTCAACATTTTTGGAAGTCATTCGCTGCTTTCTTTTAGAGTTAGATGAGAAGATGGACATCACTCCCATGTCTGTACGCTGAGTATTAGCTTAGGTTAAAGAGGAGCATCACTTAAATTATAGTATTCCAATATGTTATTTCTATGGCCTTGGAAATTTCAATCAATATGTGTGAACATGAGCTACTCTCTCTCTCAAAGCCACAGACCAGAGAAGTCTCAAACTGGTGATGTCATATGGTATAAAGTCTGGAGCTACTCTATATACAATGAATGGGAGACTGATTTTTTTACTTTTATATATATATATACCTAAATGAGCTTTAATCTATTGTAGTTTTTATTGTAGTGTTATCAGTTGTGAAACAGAAAAAACCTTCTGCTAGCTGTAGCTTCATATTTAGCGTACAGGCGTGAGAGTGGTCTCAATCTTCTCAATTAAATCTTGGAAAGAAAGTGGATAAGTATTTCACAAAATGTTGAACTATTTCTTGAACTGATCATTACTGCAGATCGAAGAATTGTCCATTCTTGTCGCATTTTTGCGGGAACTTTTGTCGCTATTTTTCGGTCTCTGAAATAGGGATGCACCGACACCGATACCAGTATCGGGTATCGGGTCCGATACTGTGCTCATATACTTGTACTTGTACTCGCAAAACGGCTCCGATACAACGGCTCCGATACCACTTTGCGGTGGTTCGCCCGACCCCGCTGGGCCGGGATCCCACCTCAGCTGGCGCGCGCCGGCCCTCACTTTCATTGCGCCACGGGGTTTTGCTTGCACCCTCTGACTCGCGTGTGCGTTAGACTCCTTGGTCCGTGTTTCAAGACGGGTCGGGTGGGTTGCCGACATCGCCGCAGACCCCTGGCGCCTTTTACGTGGGCCGAGCCCCGATCTGGCGGCACGACGCAGTTGGGGCGCACTGAGGACAGTCTGCCCCGGTCGACAGTCGCACCGGGAGCAGGGGGCCGTCCCCTGCAGGGAGAGAGGACGCAGCCAGCCCTATGTCCATGGTGCGGCGAGGGAGCGGGGAGTGCTGTAAAGCTGTGGCCGTGAGCCACCTTCGCCCCGAGCCAACTTCGTCCCGAGCCTTTACCTAACTGTTTTTCCTAACCAGGGAAACAGCCATCGGTGAGCACAACACCAGACCTATTTATATATTATTATTTTTTTTAATTGGAGGTGCGGGCGGTCATTCAGAGATCAGGAACCAGGCTATTTTCAGACTTTCAGACAAAAGTCAGAGTAAAGCTCCAGTTCCCTGCACACTCCCATTCTCATCCGACACTCAGCTGTTATTGTCCTGATAATTCTGACAAAATCATCTGTGTTTAACACTGTGACCTTCAAGTCTTTAGTCAGGCTGTATGACGATCGACGATGTGATTTACTGTGATTCCTCAGTCAAAAGGAAGGCTTGCTCTGACGTCATCATCTGTGGCATCGGTCCCAACCGGGCGGACAATCGTCTGCTGACCCTTGGACTCTAAACTAGTCCTCTTCTGAAAAGACAAAATGAGACCAAAGACGCCCAAGTCGAAACCAAAGACAGACAATTTCAGTCATTACTAACAACTTGTAAGACAGCAGCACTTTGTGCAGCACTCAGAGAAAAGAGCTAAAGAGAGAATAAAGAATGGGTGAAAATGACAGTATTGATTATGATGTGTGTTTTTTTTTTGCCCTTACCATCACGTTCTCCGCCTGTCCAATAATAGTGTCTTAATCACAGCTTTCACTCAGGCACTCTGCAGGCGATGGACATGTCTGCCAATACAGTGCATAGCCAGAGTGGGCGGTTTAATGGAATATGGGTCAAACTGGCCTCCAATTCAACAGTGTGGCCTCCAAGTTTCTCTCTCTAGCGAGCACACACAGATGGATGCACACATTTTAAAACTCGCTTTCCAGTTCTCTCGCTTTGCCCTCGAACTCTCTTTGGAGGTGTTACTCGTACACTTGGAGCTCCGACAGTCTTGCTCTACTATTGTGCACATTTGTAATGCGTGACAACATCTGATTTCACAGATATCAAGTTCAGGGTTATCTTACCCTCACTGCAAAAAAATGACTCTTATATCACACCAACAAATATGTTTTGGAAAAAAAAATGCTTTCTTGTTTATTCTGTTATTTGTGGGACAGATGAATTTGGTGTCCCTGCAACATTTTTCTTCTCCCCGACTGACTACAATAGCCCTGCTGATTCCATTGTGGGTTTTATTGAAAATCCAATACCACAGCCACATAGCTGTCTTCACCCTCCTACACATCTAACATAGACAATGTCCTAATGTACAAGGAGAATTCCCCTTCAAATCCAGTTTAATCCTCCTCTTCAATCTTGTTGATTCTCTACCAGATGGGGGAGAAAGATAAAATCTCACGTCTTGTTTGTTTGAAGTTTTTTATTTTGTTTTTTCCTGCTGCAAGGCCACGGTATGTGAAGTATTCCATGGTATTGACCTACTGAAAATACTTGAAGATTTGATATTTTTTGCAAGAACAACATGACAAAATAATTCACCTGCAAAAGGACAATTCATCACGACATTTTATCTGGAACACATCCATTCACACATATGAAAAGATAGGTACAAGGCTTGTTCACCAACCAGGAAAAGGTAGCCTCACTTGCCAACACTCCCGTTTTTCATTGCCCTCTCCAGTTTTTCTGCAAGAACGCCCTTTCTAGCTGAAAGATGTAGTCATAGTAGTAGTAGTAGTAATAGTAATACTAGTAGTAATATAAAAAGCCACAAGGAGTAGGTTGTGGTGGATGAATGGGTCGACCTCAGGACCATCCAGGAGTTTGGGGTTTGGTCACATGAGATGCCTGTTTTTACACTTGGATGACTTTGTATTATGTTCAGCTTGGTTAGGGTTAGGCAACAAAACTACTTGGTTAGGTTAAGGAAAAATATACATATACACATACAGTATCTAATGTGGGTCGGGTGCTAATAGCATTGTTGGCTACGGGTGCTTGTCTCTGCCACGCAATATACTGTACACCCGGGTGTGAATAGCCAGATTGGCTATTCCGCCCCGGGTGCTAATAGTATTTATGGCTACTGACACCTTGGTGCTAATAGCATCTGCCCATGAAATATTGCTTTCTACTTACTTACTTTAAACCCTGTTTGGCCCAGTGGAAACCAGGCTAGTGTGGGCTACAAGAGTTAATGTAGCCTAATGGACTTTCTTGGTCTATCAGATTCACCCCAGGAGGACACCAAGTCTACAGTCAATGATGCTTGGAACGGTAGAAAAACAGATCATGAGTGTTTTTTGTGCGTAGGTATGTGGCAGCGTGGGTGAGTGTGTCTGAGAGAGAGAGCCAGAGAGTGACAAAGATAACAGAGGGAGAAAACTGATAGACAATTGCAGGGTGACTCGGCTCCCATTTCCTCCCTGCTCCCTGGTGATTACTTCAGCCTACTCTGTTTTTCTCTTCCATTCGTGAGCACATTGTCAAACAGCATCATCTCGCAATCGCTCCGTCAACCCCTGCAGAAAGATAGAGAGATATATGTAAACACCATCCAACACCTTGACGTGCTAGAGAGGGACAGACAATGGCAGGATGGAGCGAAAAACCAGATGAAAAAGAAGCAGGACTGGAGCACATAATTCATACCGCGATAGAAGCAAGATTACAGAACAATACACGTTAGATTTTATTTGTTGCCCACCCTCTTCCACTCTGCCGGTCCATCTCTTATCAATCTACCACAAGTACTCATTGTTTCTTTGGTGAAGATCATGAGTCGGAGTACAGACAGACCACCTACCATCCATCCCGGAGCAGACAATGAACAGCGTAGGGCTCCGTTTGAACGTTCTGACAGCATTCTGGCAACGCTGCGAGCCTTTATGAGTGGTAAAAGTGCTGTGTGAACAATCTGGGCGAGCTAGGCCAGCAGCCAAAGTAGATGACACCGGCAGACATTACTGAGAGTGTATGTGAGAGGAATAAAATGTGTCTGCTGCAAAACCGTTTTCTTTCACCGGCAGAAAGTAAAAACTTGATTGGGAACAGAGGTGCCTATTACAGTCAGAGGTAATAATAGGGTGGAGTGACGGCATACATCACAGAACAAAAAAAAAAAAAGTTCTCCTGGCAGGCATAGTAGAGTAGCAGGGTGTGTTTGTGTGTGTGTGTGTGTGTATGAATGTGTGGTGGGAGGAGGGAGTCACTTGTGTTGTTTGGGTGCTTATTTACTGCAGGAGATGGAAGCCAGACATGCAAAAAAGATGGAGGCGAGCCAGCAGACTAACAGACAGACAGTGTCTGATGATCAGTCTATCTTCCGTCACCTCCACAACAAGGAAAGTGACACTGCATTTGCTCAGGCTGCACTATCTGAGAGAAAACCTCTCCTCGGTGTGAAATTGGCGTGGCGTGGCGGGATTGTTGAACAAAAATGCTCAGGCTATATTTTTGATAAATCGGGGCTGGTTGTTATACTGCCCATACACAGCGGAGGACTGAAAAGGACCAGTCTCCTGTGTCAAACTTTCACCGCGAGAGTCGGACTAGACAGATGTCAGACAGAGTTGGAGTGAAAAAGAGAAAACTTTGGTGAAAGTCACAGAAAGCTACGATGATGCAGATCAGTCTCAATATGAATGAATGCACACAGAAGGATTCACAAATGTATTTTGTGATTTATATATAAATGACTCTCTCCACAAAAATATTTTTTATTTTTTAAATATTTTTTGTATACATTTATATACAAACTGTTGAACCTGCATTTCCAAACATTTGTGGACTTCACTGCATTTGTGTGTGGGTTTTATGAGACTCCCCTGACGTCCACCGATCCACAATTTATTTTTTTTGTCAACAGGGAATTATCTGTAGCCAATCAGATGTCTCCCTCCTTTTCAGCCAAACACATGAGCGTGTCCCCACGAGTGTATTTGTAGATCGCGAGACGTCAGGGGAGTCTCAAAAAACCCACACACAGTGAAGTTCACACATGACAAGTAGTTTGTAAATGCAGGCTCAACAGTTTGTGTATAAATGTAACAACATCCAAATATGTTTCTGATGAAAATTGCAAATACTTTTAAATACATATATTTGTGAATATCTATTACATTTATTTAAAGGTCCCATATCGTGCTCATTTTCAGGTTCATACTTGTATTTTGTGTTTCTACTAGAACATGTTTACATGCTTTAATGTTCAAAAAACCTTTATTTTCCTCATACTTTCAGCCTGAATGTGCCTGTATTTACCCTCTGTCTGAAACGCTCCGTTTTAGCGCATTTTGACGGAATTGCAACAGAATTGCGTTGCTAGGCAACAGCTTGGGTCCATGTGTACTTCCTGACATGACATTCACATTCACTGCAACCAGGAATAAAGTGGGACACATTTAGAATGTTTACGGTTAAAATTGTGTCAAGGGTCTAAATATTGTATATTCGTGACATCACCAATGGGCAGAAATCCTGACAGCTTGTTTCAAATGCAGAGTTTCTGAATACGGGCTGTGTGTATTTCCCTGTGGATTGAGTGTTTCGATACTTTCACAGTATTTATATAGGACTTAAGCCTGCTTTATAATAAAAAAAAACATGAACATCTCACTCTTTTATAATATGGGACCTTTAAAACTAAATATATGTGTGTGCATCAGAAATAAATTTGTGAATCTTTTTTTGATATGTGGATTCTTTTACATTTATATACAACAATATATGTTTTTGTGTGAATTGAAAAATATTTTTGTAGAGAGAGTCATTTATGTATAAATCACAAAATACATTTGTGAATCCTTCTGTGTGCATTTGTTAATATTGAGACTAATCTGACTCCATTTATTTAACCTTTATTTAAACACAAAGTCTGGTAAAAACAAACAGAAAACTTACTAAACATAGAACACACCTGTGGTTTCACTCACTCCTCATCTCCACCGTAAGACGTATTTAAAGCATTGGAACATCCTCCATGATGGCGGACCTCGATCAATCTCCAGGTCATGGGCTGGAGGACGGGAGGAAGCAGAATTAGCAGAATGGAAAGCACCAAAGAGAGACCTGGCCAAAATGGCAGGCAGGGCAGGCAGACTTATCAGTAGACATGGTGCGTCCCAGGTCAAGGGAAGCAATACCATGAATGGAAGTCATTCATTTCTATATGAGTTTTTGAGGGAAGACTCGCTAGCTGCTGCTACTACTTGTAGTTTTTGATGTGCGTGTTTAAGCTAGCAGGAAGAGGTGGAGTTAAGTGATTTTTTTTCTTCAGAATGTGGTCACGCTGTACGGATTGCATGTACTCATGCTGAGATCAGATCACAATGTGAGCCTGGCAACCTCCAAATGTGGTTCGGCTGCTCCGATGGCATTCTGATCCCAGTACATTCTGCATGCATTTACACCTGCATTAATGTGTGTTGTTCCTTATCCAGATGACGTATCCAGATACAGATTGCATTGTATTGCCAGGTGTAAATGGGTCTCTCACCTTATTATTTCCATTTCCACTTGACTACATCACACTGGGCTCATTCAGGCAAAGTGTGTGTATGCCTGGTCACACATTCTATTGTATAAATAGCTTCTCTTTTGTGTAAGGGGAATGGCGTACGCATGTCTTTTTGGGTACATGTTGTTTATTCATCTGCCCCCAGGCACCGATTAACATCCACAAAGACAGTAATGAAGGTTAGTAAAAGACATTGATGGCTGGTTTGCAAACATTTGACTCTGTACACTCTGTGTGGCAAATGGAAACCTAAACCTTAGCCTTTAGTTGGGATCTTAAACACTAACTTTATACCTTGTAAATTAATTATAATCAGCTGTGATGACCTCATCCCAGACATAAACCCAACTCCCCCGCCCTCACATAGACCAACATTTTGCCTGTATGGCAGAAAGCTGGCACTCAGCATCACCTTCTATCCAACAATCCACCGCTTAACATCACAGAGTGACCATGGAAGTTAGATACACACTGGTTTATCCAATGCACTCGCTGAAAGGGACTTCAGACAGAAAAGCACAATCATTTCAACTTCTCAGAGACCAAGGGACTACCAAGGGACTTTAGACATACAAAGAGCAATGAGGCTACTCACCAGCAGTGATTACACACACAAGTTTCCATCCGTACACACAGTTTATGCATTTCAATGTTCCTGGGAAACAAATCTTAAAATCAGTTCTGTATGTTTTTCCAGAGGGAGGTAGTCAGCCATGTGTGACAGTGAGCCGTATAACCTTCAAAGCCAGATGTCACGCATGTCTACATTACATTGCAAACGTAATGCAAATGTAAATGTCTGTCACCTTTTGCTGATATTACACTAAACGACGTGCTGTATTTAAAGGATAAGTTCACGTTTTGTCTAACTGTTGTTGTTTTTTTGTTGTTGTTTTCAAACACATATGCCCATATGTACATTAATGTGGCAGTAGGCAGTATATTTTTTGGCATCATTGTGCAAACAATCCATAATAACCTTTCTGCATATTGTAATTCAAGTTTTCTGAGAGAAAACTAGACTTCTGCACCTCCTCATGGCTCTGTTTTCAGGCTTTAGAAAATCTAGCCCGTGATGGGAGACTTTGACCAATCACAGGTCATTTCATTCAGAGAGCGTTCCTATTGGCTGTGCTCCGGTCATGTGACCAGAACTTGGCGTTCCCTCACCAGATTTCACAATGGCGGCAGCGGCGTCACAAACTTTCTCATTTTACAGCTAAACCGTGCACTACAAGATGATTTTGAAAAGACAAGCCGGCTCTCATAGACAGCAGACCTCAGATCAGTTCTTACTGCTTGTTTTCCTGCGGTCTGTGAAATCTTGCAGATGCCGTTAGGAGCAGGAACATGATTTTTTTCAGGTTACCAATTTCATGTACTACTGTCACGATATAGCGACCGTTTCATAAAAATAACTTTTTTTAATCATATTTGCTCCAATCTCACCTACTTCAGCTTTAAATGTAGTTATTACACGGCTGTGTTAAATACTCGATTCGGATTGGTCAATTATGGCGTTCTGCGGTCTGTAATTTCTCTATAACAGACCGTTGCTATGGGCGCAGCGCTGATGTCGGACTCTGGCGGACCGTTTTTGTGTCAAAATATTGATTTCTTTAGTAATTAGCCGTGTAATAAGTGGGATAATGTACAGCTAGCGGGTCATTGTTGCGAAAGAATTTCCTTCAGGGTGATGAGAGAGTCCAGCATCGCACTGTCGGGGACTCTTTCACAACAATGACCGGTTCGCTATACATTATCCCTTACTTGTTGGTTGCTGTTTCTCCTGTCCGTGCATTCTAAAGGTCAGCCAAAGCTAATACTAGGCAACAGCACATAGCCCTATGTTTTAAAAATGCATAAATAATATAATATAAAATGAATTATTTCATGCCACACTAAGTTGGCTGTTTGCTCTTGGGGTAAGTCACATGTTTGAAAGACGAGTAGAGCACTGACAACTCGTGTTGCTGAACACAGAAGCACTATTAGACGCAAAAACATGAATTATCCATAAGCAGCACATTCTGTTGAATTTAATCATCCTATTTCTTCTCTACATGTCGGGATTGAGAAGGTATCATTCCAACCAAGAAGAGGTCATTTGGATGTTTTACTTTGCAGGAGGGAACACTATTGGATCCACCGTCTGAGAACCCGTCACCTCATAGATTAAATACAGATTATGACCTGAAGTGTTTTCTCTGATGTACTTATTGGATTTTTAGATAAAGTTGTTAATGATGTTCATCTACAGCTGATGTTTAACCTTAAGCTATATATCTATTAGAAATCTATTCAATACTGGTGTATTTTTAAAAAAAATGTAAAATACATAACCAAATATTTTATATAAAACTGAAATCTCTATGAGACATAGTGGCTCTTGTCATTTTGTTTGAAGTGATTTGATTGGCTGATGCAGCTGCCCTAACAAAGTACGTACTGTCGCATGCAGTATGCATACAATTGGGACATACTACTTTGTCATAACATTGTGCCTTGAACTTCGACCCTCTTGCTCATTATATCCGCTGCGTAGAGGATTGTGATTGTGATATCATGAGGAAGAATTTCACATCTCTGGAAGTTTTGCTGTGACAGTCACAAGATAAACGGTTAAAATATGCCGTTACAGAGTAAGCCTACAGGAATCTGCACCTGCACATATTTGATTGGCCGAAGCACGGCATTGCTTGATGACACTACAGTCCAGCATGAGGAAGAGCCAGGTTCAAGTTACATGGATCCTGCAGGGTTTTTTTGCACTTGGAAACCCCCACTACATCAACAGAGTGATGTCATTCAAATGAATGATAGGGCTGCGTTCTTCAAGCCGCGCTGAACTCGGTCTAAATGTAGCCTAACATTTTCAATGTACCTAATACCTAATACATAGACTGTATATATCAGAGGTGGACGTAGTCACCGTGATGTCACCCATTGGTTTGTGGACTATGGTTTTGAAGCCTCAAGTTCAGCGGTTTGTCCATCGCCATCTTGGTTTTTGGCCGTCGCCATCTTGTTTTTTTTGCAACCAGAAGTGAGACGAGAGGGTAGAGCTAAGTACAACCAGACTGGACAATGCTGTAGTAGCGACCTGTCAGTCACAAGGTAGCCCCGCCCTAAAGCGTCCCTGCTTTATGGTCTATTTGACTCTAAATGGGACCATAATTTACTAAATGAACATCATGCTGTATTGAAGAAGACTTGAAACTAGCGAATGAGACCATAAACTCATGTTTACAATGTTTACTGAGGTAATAAATCAAGTGAGAAGTAGGCTCATTTTCTCATAGACTTCTATACAATCAGACTTCTTTTTGCAACCAGAGGAGTCGTCCCCTGCTGGCTGTTAGAAAGAATGTAGGTTTAAGGCATTTCAGCATTGGATTCACTTCTCAGACCTGGAAGTTGCTATCTGTACATAACGGTCTGGGTCGCAAACTATTATCCCTGCAGCCCCAATGAGGCGGGTGGACCCTGCAGTCGCTTAGGGCACTGCTTTTGAACAATGAATAATAATAATACAAATAACCCCAATTATATCAATTTATTCAATCAGGTAACTACCAAATAACATAATGAACTTTATTGTGTTGTGCGTGTCCCCTCGCTGCAGAAAGCAGTATGGGGCAGGATCAGAAGGCCTCTCTTTAAAATGATAAATAGCCTAACAGTGAAAGATGCTATAAATCACTCGAGGCCCCACAGGTTTTTGTTACGGTACTGCATGTGAGTATTGTTTTTTTAAGACACACTTGAAAATGTGAATCTAAGTTTTTTGTCAAAAAGTGTGTGATGATCAACCAGCTGATTCACTGTAAAATCCCCTCACTGTCAACAGGAACTATGCTTGTTCTGTAATCCACACAGTGACAGGCAGGTAATGCTGATGTTACACCACATGTTGTGCCTGTTGAGATATTTGACACAGACACAGTGGTTGAAACACTGACAAATGCTTTCTTGGTTACGGTCTGTTGAGTCAGGTCCCGTCCACAGTCACACACTGATGATCACAGAATATCACGGCCAATAACACCGGCAAGTAGCTATATCTGCTGTGATTTGCTTGTGTGATCCTACTTTCTACCTAAGAAGTGCATGTTGTCTGTGTTGTGGGTGGTCTGTTTGTGTGTATACATCACATATTCTGTAAATGGACATCTCTAGGACTAAACAGTATGACACATTGCTGTGAAATGTGAGGCTGTGTCACACTAATATCTCTTAATGCAGGCTGGTATTAGTTCTAAGCTCCTGACTCAGACAACTCTCAGACATCTCTGACCTCAGTATCTATCCTGGATGTTTTGTAAACCCTGCAGAATCCAGGTATGTACACATTCGCTTCCATCAACCTCCTGTTGTGAGCAACATGTCATCATGGAAGACAAACAAAAGCGTGGGAATAATACAGTTGCGCGGTTACTGTCGTTAATAATCTCAGTGACAACCCGGATGCTTTACCCATCGCTTGTACTGCTCGCGCCTTGTCAAAGCATATTAAAGGAGCATTGTACTGCGCCACAATAGACGCCATTGTCCTCCTTTCAGCGCTGTCACACGGGGGCTGTAAACAGTGCACGGTTGGCTTTAGATTTCGGTGCTGTTCAGGTGCTGCTGGGAAGCAGGGAAGTATGGGCAACCTTGTCACTTGGTATTGTTGAAGTCACCGCCAAAGTGTGACTCAAACACACCAGAGAACAATGTATTACTAAAACACTGAATGGAGGGATGAGTGTCAGTAACTCCTTAACAATTAGCAACACTAATCTGATCTAAATAGGCTTTTTTACAATAAGAAACCATTGAGACTTGCTGCTTTAGATGCTAGAAGGAAACAGGATGCAGGCTAACCTCAACTCAATCAAGATTCAAACTGTGCATGTTATGTGATTTAATCTGGTTTGGAATATATTCAGGTCCTGGTTTTATAACAAAATATAATGTGTAGCAGCTACAGATCACTATTACAGTAAGAGCCAAAGTCCTGACATCACCTCGAAGTGGCTAGAAGAAACTGGCGTCTTTAACTCAGCGCAATCTCTCAGTGAGTGTTTTCTTTCATCATTCTTTTTGAAAAACTGAAACATGTTTCTTGGGTTTACTATCCACATTCTAAGATACACAATGTTGAAGACAATTCATTTAATAGCCTACAGAAACTACAGGTCCCACTAAGTTTTTATGCCTCTGCTCCATTCTCATGAACTCGATATCTCAGGAACGCCTTGAGGGAATTTCTTCCAACATCCACTTGGACTCAAGGATGAACGGATTAGATTTTGAAAGGTCAGAGGTCAATGTCACCGTGACCTCACAAAACACATTTTTGGCCATAGCTGGATAAAATGATGAAGTGATGACATTTTGGACAGACATGGATGTAAACTGCAACTTGACTGGTTGGCGGAGGGATACAACCGCGAAGAGGTAATTCTAGTTACCGTTAATATAATAATATTAGATCGTTTTTTTATTGTTTACCAATCTTCTCGATATGTATGTTCCAAGGATGTACTTCTAGTAATTTGCATTGTTACAAATGTCATGGAAATGAATAATGAAAATAGAATGGGATGTTGTTTGTTTGAAATGTCAATAGACTGTATATAAAAAGTCCCCATATTGTCACCCATTGGTTTGTGGACTACTGTTTTGAAGCCTAGAGTTCGGCATTTTCGGCCGGCTCCATCTTGTTTTTTTGGAACCAGAAGTGACACAAGAGGGTGGAGCTAAGTACAACCAAACACTGAATAAGACATTTTTTGGCGACCAAAATGTTACAATTAATTTTCATGAAGTGAAAACACACTGTGAAAGGGTTCAAGTTCTAAAACGAAAACACGGACAACTCCCAGACCGGACAATGCCGTGGAAACGACCTATCAATCACAAAGTAGCCCCGCCCTAAAGCATCCCCTGCTTTATGGTCTATTTGACTCTAAATGGGACCTTCATTTACTAAATGAACATCATGCTGTATTGAAGAAGACTTGAAACTAGCGATTGAGACCATAAACTCGTGTTTACAATGTTTACTGAGGTAATAAATCAAGTGACAAGTTGGCTCATTTTCTCATAGACTTCTATACAATCAGACTTCCTTTTTGCAACCAGAGGAGTCGCCCCCTGCTGGCTGTTAGAAAGAATGCAAGTTTAAGGCACTTCAGCATTAGCTTCACTTTTCAGATCTGGAGGTTGCCGCCTGGAAAGTGTAAGAAAAAAATGAGAAAAGTGCCCTTGGCCGATTTGCATGCACTTTTGCGACGTCAACTACTGTCATCACGGCGTCCATATCATGATGTAAAAAACACACGTGGAACATCAGTCAAGTTATATTCTTTACTGCACAACTAATCTGATTAGGGAATATTGAGGGTGAGCGTAGCTGAATGTCAGAGTGACGATCACATGGATTACGGATACTACTGCAATAATTTGGATGTTTTACGTATTGGATCAGAGCACATTATCTGTGCATAACCGGGTAATGCATTCATATTCATTTACACTGGGGAGGACAATGGTTTCTCTACTTTCTCTTCACTCTCCCTCAGTCTTCCCGTCTCCACAGAGTCCATAAAATAAAGGCAGAAACATTTTGTGTGAACTTATTGGAAGCAATCATGAATGCAATCCGCACAGTGAGACATGCAGCATGCGTTGGGGATGTCCCGCCACAGGACTTAATGAGTGGAGAGAGCAGAAAGAGCAGAAATCTGTTCAGCATCTGCGATCACTCAGGCCAGCTGAGCTGTCTTCATGTTAAGCTCGCCGGCAGAGACGGCCTCCGCCAGACGCCGCCTGTCATTCGCCGCGGCAATCATTATTATCGTTATCAAAACCCTGTCGCGATTATGGACGGACACCCTGCCGACAAGCCATCTGTACTTCAGGTGAAAATCAATGGTGCTCGGGGTCCTCTGTGAGCTTTCCATAATGTCCTCAAAAGGCCCAAACGCTGTGAGAGTGGAGAGATGAAAAAAGAGATAAACAGTGATGGTGAGAGAGAGAGAGAGAGAGCTAGACAGAGAGAACAGGGAAGAATGAAGTGCATTTACAAGTCAGACACCTAGTATTTAACTTGCCTTTTATTTAGCTTCTTTAAAAGAATTAGCCGCAGGGTGCCTTGAGAAAGTACACAAGGAAGATATGTAGTTAATCACAAGCTATTGAGAGCCATGTAAGTACTATGTAGTTTATTCTGCTGTGCATCTGAGGTGAACAGGGCCTCGGGTTATATACTGTATGCTACGCATTACAGCGGGACTGATATCTGTTTCTGAAGCTGTCATTAGCCTGTGTTCAGTATCTTAGGATCATTTGGACCATCACATTCTACACCTGTAGTTTTGGTTCAAGGAGAGACCAGCGGGGAGTATAAAAGATCCAAATGTTTCCTTCTCACAATTCCACGTCAGCTCACGTCTGTGCGCCCGTCCTTGCATAAAGCATAACCGAAGCTCAATGCCTCCAGGGTTGCCCGTTCCGTGTGACAAAACCAGCCCAACGGCTAATAAAACCAGCCCAATACCAGAACTCAAACCATATCCACTGCTCCATCGCAATCATTGCCAAACACCATAAATGTTTAAGCTGTTTTCCCTCAACAGTCCCTTCACCTAGGTCCTAAAATGGCCTTGTCTAATTAGATACAGTATATTATCATGAATAAAATATGACTCTGTGAACGCGTAGACCAATTCACTGACCTGTTGCTTTGTCTAAACACTTTCTCTTCCCTTTTCGCCCTCCTCCTCCTCCTCCTCCCTGCCTGGACAACATGAATATAGACTACTGTTTTTACTTGACATGCATTAACTGTTTGCTAATGCAAAAAAAAAAGGTATTATTCATGTAATTTGTATGCAAAATAAGTCTACCGAACCAGCGGACAAAAACAAAAGTAGCCCAATTGACCTGGCCTTTCATCTTTTAATAAAAATCAGTTAAAACCCAGACTAATAGGGATCAGAGCTCTGAGCACAATCAAAGCTTTCAAGAATGATCCCGCGCACTTACTGCTAAAAGGGTAACACTTAACTTTAAGTCCACCTATTTTGCATTTATAAGCAGTATACAAACATTTACTAAGCAGTTGTTTTGCCATGAAATGAATATTAAATGCTATGTGCAGATCATGTCAATGCAGGTTGTGTAGACTGTTCTGATTGAATTTGAATAAACGGCTTACATCCACCTGATATACTGGGGGAAACGCTACTACTGAGTGCGACCCTAAAATTAGTCCCCAGCTGAACATAACCTGGAGCTTGCCAGCTTGCCAAAAGTCAAACTCCAGTGTGTTCCTTCATGCCAAAAGTGATTGACACAACAATGGCCTCTTTTTCCACTGACAGAAGCGCTGACCGGCCATAATTTCCAGGTTCCCACCACTCCTGCTGTCTAGGAGGCAGGAAGTGAGAGCCGCACATGTCATAACACAGCATCACCAGGTCTCCCTCAATGGCTTTATAACGATCGTGAAGAGGAATCCGTTTGTTTATCCTCATGGAAACAATGTCAGTCATTCTGTGACTGTGACAAACGAGCAGCACAGAGCTCCTCATATACCTGCAGGCGCAGCGTTTCCACACTCTATTGCTGGGAACTTTCACACTAACGCAGATTAAAGTTCATCCATATATATATATATATATTCAAAATAATATGCCAGATACTTTAATTCCAGATGTTTGATTCCAGATGTCTAGACCGCCATTACGGTAAACTCCACTCTGCTGCTGTCTGCCCGTCTGTCTGTTTTCTCAAATCTCTTCATTTTGCCCTTTTTCCCTTCACACGTCAGTCCGGCATGGCACTTATCTCAAACTTCAACCTGTGTCTACATCTTTTTTCTTCTCCTCTCCATGATGGTTTGACATTTCTGTCCGTCTGACAGATAAAATAACCTCTCCTTCCGTTCTCTACCACCCACCCTCCCCTGCAGAACTGATATTATTCTGCTCTCTCGGCACTGTCAGGGGCAGTCTGTGTCATCGCTCCTTGATGTTTTGTGACTGTCCCTTATCCCATCTCCTCTTCCTCCCTTACCCGCAGTCTCAGCTTATACCATGCTATGCACTCACATGCTGACGCACAGAACTTGCACACACGTAGATTTTTCCCTCCTGAATCCTGGCAGCAGATCCTCTTCATTGCGAGGCCACGACAGTATTGTTTCTTTTGGGCCAGAAGAATAACTTAGCCCATCCTGTGGCCCCAGCAGCCCGCTCTTTTATAACCTTGTTTTCTCGCTCAGGTGAAATATTTTCACACCAGCTCTGAGCCGGGATAGATAGAGACTCGCGGGGCGAGAGGTGACGAGCGTTTCCGGCTCTCACACGGCTCGGGCCAGAGCTGTGCCCCAGCGCTGCAGATAACAGGCTGCCCCCGAGGAAAACAGGTAATCATTTAAATAGATATTCAATGGTGTGTGTGTGTGTGTGTGTGTGTGTCTGTGTGTGTCTCTGTGTGCAAATCAAAACATCAAAGGCCTATGCTGTGCATGTGTACAAGCTTACACAGTATCTGACACAAACAGGGTTAGAGCAACAATTTGTCTTGCATTAGTTGGCTGTGAGTTGCAGTTTGCAATGCGTTTCAGCTACAAATGTCTGCACGTGTCACGCATATAAACAACAAGTGGTTGGCTTCAAATGTCGTGAGCGCAGCTAAAGAAGGCACAAATAAGTTGTAGGAAACTCTTAAACCAATTTCTTTCTTCTCCCCCCCCCCCCCTCCCCAACATGTTTTTTTTTAATTAGCAGCTTTAGATGGTTCCCACCACACTTTGGATCAGAAAAAAAAAGAATAAAAAAAATATTTCTGTTGCACAAATCTTTTATTCAAATTAATCAATTTGAGGAATTAATCTCAATTAGCCTCAGCAGGACGTATTCAACCCATGGGCGAATTATGATTGCCGTAGCTGTATTCCCGCGGATGGGTTTACGGTGGAGTTGATGAGACCGAGTTGCATGGACAAACCCATGTATGCTACCTGCCCAGCAATAAACAACAGACAGACAAAGAGAGCGGAGTGAATAATGGAGCAAATTAGCTGAGCCAGATATATAAAACAAGAGCCAGATATTTCCCACAGGATTTGGTGGAGGCCAAACCAGAGCTCAAAAGGCTGACCCATTTGATTTTGATATGAGCATAATGTGTTTTAATCCATGTGAAAAATGGCTGAATATGAATTCTTATCTTTAATGCCCTTTTTCTTAAAAGTAATGTTTCATGACAGTCGAACTTTGAAAGAGCATATCTCATCGGATATTCGGTGTAGAAAGATAATCTTGGTATTGCCATAAAGCTGTGACTTTCCTCTTTACAGTCAGACAGATAACTCAAAATGTGTTTCGGGGTCAATGTGACTCAAAATGATGGAGCAGGTCTCATATTATTATAGGAGTCCTTCCATCATCCATGTATCCTGCAATCCAAATGTTTCTTTCCTCTGTTCCTTTTGGAGAAGTTGGGCTTTCTATTATGGCTGTATCTCTATATCTAGAACACCATCACAATAACACCTTGTCTTCCCATAACACTCATCACAGAGACAACATCTTAAAGTGAAGACACATAATTCATCACACAGGTGTAGTGTCTACCTTGCCACACCATTTCGACGGTGCATTCCTGCAGGTGCATAATGGTTACGTCTGCATCTGGAGGGCTTACTCGCTGCCTGTTTATCAGCGAACAACAATCTTTTAACTATGAATGCTAACCGCAGACGACGGCAGCCAGTGATACTGAAAACAGTATTCATCCAACAACAAAGACCAGACAGACAGATGGGAAGGGAAGGGAAGGGAAGCCCCCCCCCCTCCCCGTCAGTTAGCATGGCCACCACAAGTTTGAGCAACTGGTCTTGATTTTAGTTCCATTTAAGGGCCTCTGTTGAAAAATGGAGGATGTGTGGGTAAAGAGAAAAAAAGCCCAAAAAAACAGAGTAATTATTGTGATTAATTATACTCCCAATAATAAAGGAAGTAATCATTGGACTCATAATTGTTGAGCACTGTTTCATATCATACTGTGGCTCAAACGCAGATGCTTATCCAGCCTTGAGTTTCTTTTTTATAATAGCAATATTTATTCATTTCCCTTTTTGCATTTTTTTTCCCCTTTGTCTACTTGATCAAAGCCGGAGCCCGGGAGTGACCTCGTGGCATTTTCTGTATAATCGCACAAGAAAAAAAAAACAACTGCATAAAAATATCCCTTTTAATAGGTGTTATGTTTTCTTATGCGCTAATGTTTTGGCCGTATTATTCCAGCACCGTGTATAGGGGATGACAACTCCTTTGTGGGTCGCTCTGCTTCTTGTTACTCCCCTGATCAGTCTCAATAAATCACTAAGCAGACACTTTGAAATACAGCAGCGCGACGCTGCTCGCCCGACCGGCCCAGATTAAAGGGGAGGAGGAGGAGGGAGGCCTTTTCACACACAACTCAGTTAGCAAAGAGCAGAGGAAGAGAGCTTGACACCTAAATTACCCACAAAGCAGTGCAGATTAATCATTCATTCTTCTGCAGGCCCCGGCATGTACCTCTTGACACACACACACACACAGACAGACACAGCTCTCCACATTCACACACACACACACACACACACATAGACAGTTAGAGAGTATTCATAAAGTCTGTGTCAAATGTTATGACTGCTCTGTGGCACATTTGTTATCCTGCTGTCTGACTGCAAAAGGAAGCAGCCCTCTAATCATAAATATATCTTAATCGCTTGTTCCACTGCTGTTTGACTCAAGTATGTACATTAAAACAACAGAGATCACTCATCGTGTAGCAGCAGCAGTGATGGAGCTGCACTAGCATGTTTTTGATATCAGCTCTGACACAGGAAATCACACAAAAGGCAAGGTGAGGCTAAGGCAAACACAGGCGGATGAAAAACACGCATATGCTTCAATTATCTTATCTGGAACGTCACGGAGATTAGTCATTAGATTCTGTTTCTTACCTTTCTATTTGTTCATCTCCGGACACAAATACCAGATACATTACATACAGAACCACCGCACCCTTTTTTTCTCTTTCTCTTTCTCCCTATCTTTTTTCTCTTACTGTAATTTAACAAATTTCTTAAGAAGTCACTTGATATCCTGGGTGGGGTAGCATTATGTGTCAGCTAGCATCATCTGTGGACTTACCCAGGAGGGAATTAAAAAAAAAAAAAAAAGGATCAGGGACACTCCTGCCTCACGCAGCACAAGGAATATTTCTATGAAAGAGAAGAATAAAGATGACAAGACATCAGGGGGAAAGGAAGGAAACTAAGGGAGGAGGAAAGAAAGGGCAAACAAGGTGACTGGGAGCTGAGGCCAGAATACTGTGTCCTCCACAATCCAACCGCTGATTTATTTAACTTCTCGATTTATTAATTGGACGCTTTGAATCATTATATTTTAATTTTTAAGTTATAATTCTGTTCTTCTTCTTTGACATAATATAATAATGCTTATTGAAACATCTACATATTCTGCACACACACACACAGATACATAGCCTATACTTGAAAAAACATTTTTTTTTTCAAGAAATTTTACATTTTTTGTCTGCATTTCAAAATAACAGAAAAAAATGTAAAAATTAGATGTATCATTTGTGATTTATATGTAAATGGTCTTAGATTTACAGTATTTTTTGTAATCACAATTGTAATTATCTGTATTTAAGCTTTTCTTGATCATTTTAAAGATAATTATTCAGTTTTTTAGAGGTTTATGACTCTATTTTAACAATTAATTTATGTTAGAAGAAAAGGATTTCATGGAATTCTAAAAATATGTCTTGTAAAAATACAGATTTTTTTTGCAAAACTTCTGAGTTAATGTAAATTTGGGTTTTTGCAACGTAAAATGACATGTTTCATTTGTGATTTATATGTAAATGGTCTTAGATTTACGGTGTATGACTATTCTAACAATAAATATATGTTAAAAGTAAAATATTTCTTGTAAAATTACAGTGATAAATGCGAATTATATAAAGATAATTACTGGGTTTTTTTTTTTACAGTTTATTTATGTTAAGTAACGGTCAGTATTTTTCCGTTTTTTAACAGACATTTTCTAGCGTCCCTGCTGCCGGAAAATTTCCGTTATTTTACACCTTTTTTTTTTACAGTGTATACTTGTAACCACACTAGACCACACTGTATTGGCCTAAACCTGTATACCCACAGCCTGACTACCCCTACCTACCTTCAGGCCGACCTGTTAGAACTGCCATCGTCAAATTTGAGACCCAAACAGGGCCCGAGGCCTGCTTTATCTCGCCCATTACCTAGTGTTTTTGGCATCATTGGGCAAAAAAATCCATAATTACCTTTCAGAATATTGTAATTCAAGTGTTCTGAGAGAAAACTAAACTTCTGCACCTCCTCATGGCTCTGTTTTCAGGCTTTAAAACATCTAGCTTCAACTTTAAAATAATGAACTTATTACTGTGTGTCACAATCATATCAGAATTTCTATTGGCCCATATTGGAGTAATGGACACAATATGTTTGTTTTATTGGTGCATCTTGTCCCCATGTGTAGATATGCACTTTTTAAAGACTCAGCACAATTTTATAATTCATAGCTTATTGTTTCGCAGACCCCCTGACAGAGTGTCACGTCTAGTTAACTTCCCCACCACGGATGAAGAGCAGCACACAGCCGCTCCCCCTGACTGAGCATTACCATTTGGGACTGTCTCAGTGTCCCCGACTGGCCCCCTCAACTCCGTCTGTTTGTCATTCTGTGTACTTATTGTGTGGTTGTTCTGTTGTGTCTACCTCTGGTTAACCACCTATTCTGATATGTTCTATTCTGTTTGACTCATTTGAAAAAAATATCTATTATCAAAGAGAGATTGGTTGTTTTGGACCTTTCAGCACTTAGTTATTTACAACTCAGGAATATTAAAAACAATAATCAAACAAAACACAGTGCGGCCTCATTACTGTTTGTGGTTAGATGCTGGAGAGAGAGGCCTCCCATCTGTGGATTCATTTGCACATTCAACTAGATAATTAAATATAGATTTATGCTCCATCACTATGAAATGACATTACTCGCGTCTGGCAAGTCTCATCATTTCAATTTTACTTGATGCCAGTCAAAGAAAAAGCAATAGAGGTAAATTCAGTGTCTGTGGTTTGAGCTTGTTAACACTTGCTTGTCGACCTGACTCGTTTGTTTGGGAAGGCTCGCCGGGCGACACCTCAAACACATGCGAGCTATCAGTCAGCGGCTCGCTGCTGAAGAGGAGCAGCAGAGGGCAGACACACACATCAGCTCCTGTCCCTTGATTGGATCTGAAGGAGAGAGAGACAGAGACACAGAGAGACAAAGACACACGAGACAGTTTGTCAACTGGTGTTTACTCCTTATCTGCCCTGAAGAAACCACGCTGTAGACAAAAGACAAGACGGTTCCAGTCAAAACAACAAGCTTCATCACCGTCTGGACACACTTCTTTCTGTTTGCCAGTTTGCATTCATGCTGTCACTTCATGCTGCCACAGCAGACAGGTACACAGTCTGCAGTTTGACAGACACAAAATCAGTTTTCAATACTTTAGTTTACAACACATCACCTGCAAAACGAATGACATTCCCATCAGCCTCTGCTGTACTTTGCATTTAGAAGAAAGAAGAAGAGGAGAAGAAGATAAAATAAAAATAAAGTGCCTTTCTTCTTCTATTTAGTGCTAATTAGCAAATGTTAGCAAGCTAACATGCTAAAAGTTAGTGAACATGGTTAACATTACCTGCTAATCATCAGCACATTAGCATCGTCACTGACTATGTTTACATGCACACTATTCATTATATTCCACTATTATTCCAAATATGACAATATTGTGAATTTGATCCGGGTCTCTGCATCTCAGTTGGGTTTTTACTGCAGTTTGTGACACACGGCCTCTTTCCTGTTTACGTCCAGCTCTGTGTTGGACACAAACTAACTAGCTGACAGTTTGCAAAAAATGCATGTCCAAAAGAAAAGAAGGAGAAACGCACCTACTTTAAAACATAAAGAAAGACTTGGATATCAACATGTTTTTGGATATGCAGAAATATTGCAACGTAGTCCTTTTCAAGAAAGTGGTTGAAGGCATGAAAGAGGAAGGCTGTGTTCGCCACCGGTTACGTTAATCAGAGTATACATGTAAACAGGAATATTAGTGGAATATTAATTTCCATTAGCCATGTAAAGAGCTAAGTAGTAATATTGTCTTTTTCGGAATAAGAAAAAAAACCCAGAATATTTTGTGCATGTAAACATACCAGTAATCAGCATGTTAGCATTAGCATTTAGCTCAAAGTAGGGCTGTCAATCGATTCAAATATTTAATTGCGCTTAATCACAAATTATCTTTTTATCTGTTCAAAATGTACCTTAAAGGGAGATTTGTCAAGTATTTAATACTCTTATCAAAATGGGAGTGGACAAATGTGCTGCTTTATGCAAATGTATGTATATATTTATTATTGGAAATCAGTTAACAACACGAAACAATGACACATTATGTCCAGAAACCCTCACTGGTGAATCCCAACAGGCAACAACAGCTGTCAGTGTGTCAGTGTGTCAGTGTGCTGACTTGACTATGACTTGCCCCAAACTGCATGTGATTATCATAAAGTGGGCATGTCTGTTAAGGGGAGACTCGTGGGTACCCATAGAACCCATTTTCATTCTTGAGGTCAGAGGTCAAGGGACCCCTTTGAAAATGGCCATGACAGTTTTTCAGTTTAGCCTCCTTTGCGACAAGCTAGTATGACATAGTTGGTACAAATGGATTCTTTAGGTTTCTAGTTTTGTGTGATACCAGTATCTCCACTTTAGCTTTAATACTGAGCCCTTTACAACCTAAAAATCGCAAGTTGTGTTAATTTGTTAAAATGTATTTGCATTAACGCGTTATTATCACGTTAACTCTGACGGCTCCAGCTCAAAGCACCACTGGCATGGCTGTAGACTCAGTTTTGGTATTCTGAATAGTTTTTTTTTTTTCTGCTTTCATGTTGTAAATGACTATATACATTTTGTTTAAAGAAGAGCTCAATAAATAAAGTGTATTTTTTATTATTATATGCTTAATCATTGTACAATTTAAGAATGCTGAATATCTGCTTCATAATTTAATTATCCTTTCAATTAACGTTTAGGCTATGCCAAAATATCCTTATTCGAAATCCCAAAATGGATCAAACAGTGATACACAAGACCCGTGTATATTTTACTCTGAAAAGTTTTAGTAGGTCACGGCTGACTGCGACAGGTAATAAGGAGGACGACAGGCAGCTTTATACGAGAACACTTAACCAGGAACACACCGGAAATAGCTTTGATACCTGTGGAGATTAGGTGAGTTAATATGTTCCAAATCTATGGAGATGTATTTTCTATGAATAGCCCCCCCCACATGTATACACATCAGGCTGCAGCAGGACTAATTAATTAACCAAATACACATAGTGGCGTAGGGGATGGATGATCATTGGCTTCAATTGAGGTTAATGAAGAGTATCTCTAAGTCCTCAAATCATAATGACAGTCAGCGTGATTAGAGCGCTGTTACCTGTTAAATGTCTTCTGATAGACGGGTCCATTAAAACACTTGAGAGGAGGTGGAAGGGTGGTGGATAGGAGAGGAGTTGAGGCAGAGAAAATAAGAGTTACGAGAGAGCGGAGGAACGTGGAGTAAGTGACCTGTTAAAATATGGAGGAGGAGGGCTGCAGCCCGCTCACCAAATGGTGTATGAATGACACAGCAATTTGTGAGTAATTATAACAACTATAACAACGCTGTTGTTGCTTTTGGCTTGTCATTTCCCGCCATGTAGTCTGTACTGACTGCAATGTAAACGCATTCGCGTGATTATGCTAAAATCAACACTTCCTCCTTTCGTTTAAAAATAAAAGCCCTCATGCATTTTTTTCTAGAGACCTTCATTTGTCAACACAAGGCTTTTATTCTGAAATATTTACAGGACAGTGTTGTAGAACATGCAGTGACTTGCAGGGCTCCATGAATGAACAAAGTATGGGTTTTAATTGTAGATTATTACTATTATTTACAAAGGAGCACATGCTTTTTAACCTTTTTCTGTCTAAAAAAAATATAAATGACATTTATAATGAAATGAAATGGCCATTATGAAAGGCAAACTCTATGTAGGCAGAAAGGCCTGACAGCAGCACCTGCAGCAGACACACTGCCAGTGTGGACGTCACGCGTGTGAGACACGCATCAGTTCAGCGAGGCAACCGCCACACACTACTATACATACAATAAATACAACGTATTTTCCGTGCGTTTTCCTCTGAATGCCCAGCAACATGTGACGCACGTGTCAATTTCTGCTCTAGTCTAATCAAAATAAAACTACTTAGTTACGTTTAGGAAGAGATCGACTTGGTTAGGCTTAGGCAAGAGACTACTTCGTTAGGTATAGGAAAAGATCGTGGTTTGGGTTAAAATAGGAAACAGTGGCGAAACTTAAGTACAGAAATTACGTGACAGATAAATGAACTTTGACTTGTGGTTTGAACAGCGGTCTCCTGGGCAAAAGTCCTGTGTTTTTTGACCCAACAATGAACCACCAACCTCCTCCCTATGCAGCTCTTTATACTTCCCGGTTTACAATTACGTGGATTACATACAAATTGATTTTGTGCTGACCATCACGAGAAAAATGTGAAATCCGTGTCTATGTACACGAATCAATACATTAAATTTCGGGACTATTTCATGAACTGCTGTGTGACTGAGCTGTATCATGAAACGCGGAATGTCCTTAACATGTTGTGCTATTTATACGCCTTCCCAAGAGATCAGGTTGAGGAGTGAACGCTGCCTACAGTGAGGAAAACAAAAAGATGAATACTACATTACACTAGGTGTGTGTGTGTGTGTGTGTGTGTGTGTGTGTGTGTGTGTGTTTGGAGTGAGTGAGTGAGAGGAAAGATAAATCAGCAGAGCTTGTAAAACCTTTTAAAGGTGTAATCTTCTTGACTGACATTATTGGGGGGAAAAAATGCCAACTCTGGCGTTCCGCTGCAAAGGTTAGAGTCCTTTTCTAGAAGATAAAAAAGGAGGATAAAAGTTTTAAACGGGTGGTCTTTTTTTTACATTTTGATTTTTACCAGTGTCCGTTTTTCTTATCATTTAATAAAGCAGTACTCCGTGAAATTTTCATCACCCTTTTCATTACACAAAGAACAAGTGTCTTCACACACCCTTGAAGGTTTTGACATGCTCCAAGTTGTTTAATAAGCAAAACAGAGGGAGGGAATGGCCGACTTTTCTTCCCCCCCCCTCTTCCTCCGAGACTAAACACCAGCAAACTACCGAGTGGGATCGAGACAAACCAAGTCCTGCTGTCTGACTTACTCCCCCCTAATTCACACAAACACGTACACCCTGTATACTCGCACACACTTTGACTTTAATCTCCCAGGACGGTAACTTGGCCTCGATGGGAGGCATTTTATTCATGACTCCCTGCAGCTACTAGAAATCAGCCCCGCCCATCTAATTTTGATAACAGTGCCAAAGCCGCGGAACGCTTTTATATATTTGTTCAGCCTCAGACGGAATGTGTGCAAAGGAATGCCAACTGCAAGCAGGTGGGGGAGTGTGTGGGCATGTGACTGTGAGTGTGTCACTGGATGGGGAACGAGGGTTAAACGTGTCACCGTCCGCAGACCGACCACCATTTTTTTACCCATAAGTAGTTGGAAACTTCATTGGCTGCTAAAGCCGCAGTCATACACACATCATCTTGTAAAAGTGTGTGTTTATGGTGTTTGTTTTGGGGCTTCTGGAAGCTTGGTAACACACAGCTGTGATACTGAATGTGCCCAGAGAAAAGAAAGGCGTGACTCAGAGTGTTTAGTGTTGTCACTCTGACGGGGTTAGGACCCGTGGCGTGCTTTGGAGAGGTTGATTAAAGTTTAAAGATCTGTAACATTCACCATCCATGCTCATACAGGCTAAAAAAAAATTGACATTTTAGTATCAGATTTTTATTAGAACATTTACATCCCAGCGGAGGTCAGGCTTTTAAGAAGTAGCTGGGATTAACATTATCCCACATACTAGAAGGATGGAGTTTATGGCACATTTTTCCATTACATAACTCCATTCCCTGTGCGGAAAATATTTTTGGTCAGCGCTCAGCTTGATGTATGCAAATAAAAGCTGGCCAGTGCGACTGAAAGGCTAATTTCATTATACGGCTTTAAGTAGATTAGTCACAACACAAACATCACATCTCGTAAAAATGGCCGTGAGTCAACGACCACAAAAATGGGTGGTGGTGACAGAGCGATACTGTACTTCTACAGATTGATTTGTTTTTCAGCTCAAACTGTCAGGCTGTCTGTACAGAAACAATAAGAAGGGATAAATGAAGGTAAAGGGACACTCCACTCCAATGTCTGCATGGAGATAGCCTGTAAACAGTTGTATAATGTATTCTGCTGGCTTTGATGATGTCACGGTGATGTCATCAGGGTTACCTTGAGACGACAGATTTTGAACAGAAAGACTCAGTTACAAACTGGAGGTGTGGAGTTTGAAAGATGTGGACGTTTGTCGTCTGTGTTTGAGTTGCATTATGGGAAAAGTAGGATCCATAATGTTTGGAACTTGAGTCATATTTGGGAATAAAAGAGAGGATGTCTTGTCCGATTGTGACCATTACTCTTTAACCCTCCTGTTGTCTTTGGGTCAAATTTTACCCGTTTTCAAACTTCATTATAATCATAAATATGGATGTCTTTCACCTAATTGCCCCAAAATTACATGGATGGTTCCCTTATATGGTCTTTGCAAAAAAAATAAAATAATGACCACTACTTTCGTTGCATTATGGGTATTTTATTCAAAATTATAGCACCTGTGGTGGTGCAATGTGTCACACTGTCATTAAACATTTTTTTTTTATATATTAGAATATTTATAATATTCTGACTAAACTTTGACATATACCAGTCTGTGATAATCCATCCAACATATGTTCCTCCAATTTTGAGTATAGTCCAAATAATTCATAATTTCTGCATTTTTTTCCTAAAAAAATTAGGTTTAATTTCATATAAATTAGGTTTATTGACCCTGAATTCTCCCAAAAAAGTGTAAAACTTGTGGTAATGAGTTGGAATGAAGTTGGCCAAAAAGGTGTAATACAGAATTGGGTGATAATTTATAATGTATGCTTTAAAAATAGTCAAACCAGACCGGGTCAATTTTGACCCGGAAAAACAAAAGTTGCATGGTCAACGGGAAGACAACAGGAGGGTTAAATATGTCTCTTCTAAGTCCCCTAACTTAAAAAAGTTATTAAATTAAAATATTAAATTATTTGAATATGCACTTTTCTCCTTTTTTTCAAGTAGCTTTATCATCTCATGCCACACTGTCAGACAGTATCATTTCTATTTTGTATCAGCTTGCTCCAGTTTGTTATTCAAGCTATATGACATTTACAATGAGTAAAGTATTTAAACTCAGGGTTATGTTAGGTTTGTTAGATTCCATTTGTATGGCAGCAACTTTTCCAGCAAATGGAAATATTCTAGGTGACATATTTGGTATCTTCATAAACTTGGTTGAGGAGGAGTTGAGAAGTTGAATTCAATTAAAAAAAAAAAAAATGTAAAAAGCCCACACCGTAACTTTTAAGGTGTTAATAAACACAGCGTTTTCAGTTTGGATTTGACAAGTGTTGATTGGAGACATGTTTGTCTGCTCAGAAAAGCTGTCATAGCTGGCAGCTGTTCAAAAACTAAATTAACTTTGATGGGTGTCAACCTCTGTGAACGCTAGCATTTCCATGTTAACACTCGGCGACTTAAATTAACACTGAGAGAGAGAGAGAGAGATGAGTTCAGCTTTCACCTCCTCAGATCAGCAGATTCACATTTATAGATTTGTGAGGAACCTGCTGTCATTTACACCCCACTACTGCTGATAATCAAAGAGTCAAAAAGTGTGAACTCTTTGCAGCCTGCTGAAGGCACACTGGCCTTGATCCTTATAGTGTTGGCCTCGGGTGTAAAGAAGGCCAAAGAGGGGAACTAGATCGTTGAAAGGCAAGGTTCCTGTTACAAGGATTAAGGACAATGCTTACCACCCCGTTGAGGATAATGACGTAGTTTCAGCACACTCACAAATCATGCACGCTCAAGCACACGCGCAGCATCCACTGATTCATTATTGCTTTTATCATAACAAAGACCCATAGTGCGTTTATTCAAGATTTTAGATATGCGTACGAGTCAATGCAAGACTGCTCGCATATTATCTCAGTGTCATTTAAATGCTGTTTTTTTTTTTTTTTCTCTTTCTCTCCTCCACTGCAGCACAACAGCTTCATTGTTCCCTCTTCATAACCGAGATTAAAGGACGCTTTAAGTGGCTCTGGAATCGCCGGGGGGAGCCCATCTTTGGCTAAAATCATTGTTTTCGTGTAATTAATAGAAAATGAGGTAAGCCTTTTCAATAAAGGAGTGAAGGACAGATAACAAGGGAACGGGACACAAGATGCTATTGTTCCCCGGCCTTTTTAGAGGTACACACAAGCTTCACGCATCCATGGAAGATGGGACGGGGGGGATGTAGGCTAACACAGCTGTGCCGATAACATTCAGCGACGCTGGAGGGGAAAGAGAGGAGCTGTCAGGTAGCGGAGGAGACCGGGCCAACCAGCCAACCAGCCAGCCGGCCAACTAGCACGCCAAGATAGCCTCGCTGCTGACTTCGACGACACGCTCATGACCATGAATGGCTGACAAAAAAAAAGAAAAAGTTGTGATATGTTTTTTTTATGCCGGGGGGATTTGGAAAGAGATGACTGCAGCATTTGGCTGCTGCTATGGAAGAGTGACAGACAATAAACTGGACTCACCTGTGGAAAAGCAAGATCTAGGATAAGACCTTATCTTGTATCAGGTTAATGACACCGTGTTAAAGAATTGTGTTATTTTGAGACAGGGGACTTTCCGCTCACAGTATTGCAAAACACACACAGAGCAAACAGAAAGAAAAGAATGCACTCACGTCAGCACACGCCTTCATGTTCAAAGACACATTTGACTGCAAGTGTAAAATGATTGCTCCTCGGTTTGAACCAATTATGGTGTGCATGATTGAAGCCGTAAGAATCCCGACGCTAACCCCGGGGGCATTTTTTTTTTTTTCTCTTTCTCATGACTTCACTGTGAGAGCGCAGCCTTCCTGTCTTTGTCTAAATTGAACTAGTAAAAACATAAAAGTAATCCTCACTTTCCTATGCAAACAAGCGTATCAAGGAGCTACGGTATAACAGCAGCCGGCTACATAGTAACACTCATTTCCAAGTACATGGGTTTTTTTTTTCTTTCTTTCTTTCTTCATCACAAGATGAATCTGTAAATAAACATTATGCCCCTGAAGAAACAAGTGTGTTTTCTTACCCGTACTTTATCCTCATTATCTCTCATTTAACTTGCGTACAAACAGTCTTGCCGCAGTGGCGAGGCAATTAAGCTCAGTTCAACACGGGGTCACAGAGCACATGTAATGCAGGGGGCTAACGTTTAACATTTAAAGCTACAGTTGGTAACTTTAATGAAAATAACTTTTTGTAATATTTGCTCAAACTGTCACTATATCCTGAGACAGATAATCTGTTGATCAGAGTTTGTGACTTTTGCGAGCAGTGATTGACAGCTGCTGTAGAGACTGCTCAGCTCTGATTGTTTTTCTTCGGGCGTGGTGGAATCTCGCAAATGCCATTAGGAGCACTAGGAGGAGGCAGAGGAACATGTTTTTTGTATCTGTCTCATGTACTACTGTCAGGATATAGCAACATGTAATCATCGCAACTCGTCACACCCCTTGGCGTTACTTTATTTGTGGCAGCAAAACCACTATAGCTAGGTTTAGGAAAAAGCAACATGGTTGGTCTTTAAACTACTACGTTTGTACAGGGAAAATGAAACTGAACGTTGTGAACACTGGACACGAATAGCAGTGTCTTGGGTGAAAGCCTTGTGTTTGTTGGACCCATCCACCGCCCCTCCCGCCCGGCCTGAATGTGTCTCTTTCCGCTCTTTCAACTACGTCACCACACTCCCGACGCACTTTCCATGAGCGTTTACTGTTGCCAGCAGATGGGTTTACAGTATATCGTAGTTAAAGCTGAAGTAGGCGAGATTGGAGCAAACATGTTTAACAAAAGTTATCTTTATAAAACGGTCACTATATCCTGACAGTAGTACATGAAATAGGTAGTGAAAAAAAAATCATGTGTCTCTGTGTCCTCCGGTGTCCTCCGGTGCTCCTAACGGCATCTGCAAGATTTCACAGACCGGAGAAAAACAACCAATCAGAGCTGATCTGGAGTCTGCCGTCTATGAGAGCCGTCTGTCAATCACTCGCAAACTCCGATCAAATGGTCAAACTAGGCAGCGCTGATAAAATATGAATCAATATTGTGTAATTGTAATGCCTATTTCTCTCCTCAAATGTTTTCAGAAACATCTTGTAGTGTACTGTTCAGCTGTAAAATGAGAACGTTTGTGACCCGGCAGCCATGTTGAGATCAGTTGAGGAAATACCAAGCACTGCTCACCAGCCAGAGCACAGCCAATAGGAACGCTCTCTTTCTCTGAAATGACCTGTGATTGGTCAAAGTCTCCCGTAATGGGCTAGATATTTTAAAGCCCGAAAACAGAGCCATGAGGAGGTGCAGAAGTCTAGTTATCTGTCAGAACACTCGAATTACAATATGCTGAAAGGTTATTATGGAATTTTTGCCCAATGATGCCAAAAATATACTGCCTACTGAAGCTTTAATAGAAAGCCTGGTACTTTTCATACAGGGTGCCTTGTGCGGCGGTATGGAACGCCCTGGGAATGACAACAGGCTGGGTATAGTGATAGTTTGAGCAACTATGACAAAAAGGGTTTTTTTTTTTATTAAAGTTACCAACTGTAGCTCTAAGTGTGAAAACACAATGTGTTTTCTTGAACCCAAACATTACTTTGTAATAAAGAAGCACCAAGACATTTTCTTCACTGAGACAGATGACCAACTACTGACAACTTATAATGGATGTTGTGGTTTAAAAATGAGGAACATAGTGAGAAATACACCAAAAATAAAAGGGGTTTTCTGCAGGAAATAGTCCAGCCAGTTCTCATTCCCAGGGCGTAAATTACAGAGGCTTTGTCACACCCATTGGTGTGTGATACCGCCGCACAAGGCTCCCTTTAGTGGCAATATAAAACACAGTGAGCTTTCCATTAACTACAGTGTAAACCCATCCACAGCAACAGTAAATGCTCAGGGAAAGTGCTGTGGTGTTGACGTAGTTTAAAGAGTGAAAGGACAAACAGGGCGGGCGGGAGGGGAGGTGGATGGGTCCAACAAACACAAGGCTTTCATCCAGGAGACCGCAGTTTGTGTCCCGTTTGTTAAGTTTCACTGTCACGTTACAATCAGCTCTTGTCCCGTGTTCACAACTTTGTCTGATTTTCACTGTACAAACGTAGTAATTCAAAGCCCAACCATGTTGTTTTTTCCTAAACCTAACTGAGAAGTTGTGTTGTCTAAACCTATAAAGCAAGAGTTTTTATTTAGTTCAAAACGTAAAGCACGTGTTTACTGCAACTGAAAATGCTGAGGTCTGACAAAGCGTCAGTATACGACAAGTTGGGATGAGAACGTGTTGAATCGTCAACAGTGTGGCTTAATAGCTTCCATTGTCGTTTTTCTTTTTGCAAGTGCGGCTCCTCCCTGAGAAGAACAGTTTGAGAAATCCCCAGCAGTAAAACCGCTCTGCGCTTGCTGTGCCCTTGATTTTCCTTTGGGGAGAGCGGTGCTGCCCAGCTAGGCCAAAGCGCTACCCTTGGCGTGGTGAATTGCCACAAAACACTGCGCTCAAAGTTCAGATTATTTCCACTTTGACCTCGGTTGCCACTGACCTTTCAAAGCGCAACCAATGAGATAACAACTGTTGCTGTTGCATAGAAACAGTGAATGCCGTTCCTTACACACTTTTTGATGACATATTATAACTGCGCTGAGCTTTGCTTCTGCGAGACTCATCGCGCCGTATCGGGATGAGCAAAGAGAAAAATTCTTATCATATAGGTGAATCCTTGCGAGGGAGCATTTTCTGCTCCGCGTACTCAAATGCGAGCGCGTGACTGACGAGCATGAGCTTGACCCTGCAACTGCTCAGCACCGGCACGCTAGACGAGTTGACCTATTAGACTTTGGAATAGACAGTGGCTGATGCCTCCGTTCCTGTGATTGGTCACTTTCAACTCCAACAGACTCCGGCCTGATCTACAGTATGTTTTTTTCTTTGACGTTTAATGACGTTTAATGACGTCATCATGACGCGAAAGACAGAAGCTTTAGCTTTCTGCTGCAAAACGAATGAATGCTCTATAGCTACTCTGGTTTTTATGGTAGATGATTTAAACAGGATCATTCATCAACAACGATCCCCCACGGCCGCCCCGGGGTCTGTTTTTTAAAGGATTCATTTTTCAATAATAACTATATAGAGCATATTAGTAGGGTGTATTATGTGCAACTACATGAAGCTACAGTTAGAAGTTTTGATTAAATTGCTTCTCTTATGAAACTTGTGATTAGGAAAGGGCCAATGGAAAAAAAGCAATACAGGTCAGACCAATGGTATTGTTGTGAAAAATTGATTTCTATTATAGCTAATGCTGCTTGAATTAGCTGTCAGCTCGCTGTCACATTAGAGTTTGTGTGAGGTGGAATGCCAGACTGCAGGTGGATGGATGGAAGTTTGCAGATAAATCCGTCAAGTGAAGACTTATATCCAAAACTAAGATATCACCACCTGAAACAAACAGACAAAAAAAAAATGTCACAGCTGTTATAATTAGCACCAGTAACATCTGGATCGTTTTTTTTTTTTTTAAATATATTCCAGATGATGACTTCTCTCCGTCAATCACTGAAAAAACATTTCAAAGCCACCCGAGTCCCCTCCCTGTGACTGACAACATACCTGACATCTTGTGAATCCTGCCTCCGTCGTTATATCTCCACCCCGCTGCTGCTCCAAACCGGTTCAAAACAAACACTCTGAATCATTTACGGCTACTGTTTCCCTCAGGTCTAGTCTGCATGAGTGTGTGTGCGCATGTCCACATGTCGAATTTAAACACCCTCAGCTGTGGATTCATGAGGGTAGGATAGGTTACAGATAATAGCCCACATCTAGCAAGAAAAACACACACGTAACGAAGAAAAGTCGGACTACACGTTGCCAAGACCACTTCAGTACGCTTCCAATTTCCCCTCTTAAAAGGTTTCCCAACTATTCAGGTGCCAGAGAAATTAGGAGGACATTCCATGGCAGTGTGATGTGATTAAGGAGGAGGGGGGTTCTGGAGTATATCACGTAGCATGTTCTCTCATTTCCGTAGCTTTGAATGTGATTTGTTGCATTTCTTTCTCCTCTCTTCTCATCTCTCCTGCCACGATCCAGACTAATAAAGCAGCAACGCCCTCGATGCCTTTATTATCCTCAAACACCCAACTGCTGCCACTCGGCAGGTTTGATTCGCTGCAGGCCTTCGGGCAGCACTGATGTCTCACCTTTGTACTTGAAGCATGCCGTCTGCTGTCTGGAAGCTGCGGGGCCGGGAGACGATCCAGGGGCTGCCGCGCTCTCGCAGGCTAACTAAAGATGGATGCACACGTCAGCCGGAGTCCAGTACCCACATGTAAACAATGAAGCTTCTCTTTCATCTCTCCGTCCCCTCCTTCCCACCTTCATGCCTGCCCCCCCCCTCCTGAACGCTGGAAAAAGAGAAGAGCAGAGAGACGAAGAGAGAGCAGAGAGGGATGAAGGCCAAGCCTCACCTGAAGCCAGGAACCTCGCCAGACGCTATCTCCAAGCATTTTACGCCACAGAAAATGTGGAGGAAAAGTGGGCAACGTGAAAAAGGCCTTTCCTTTAACTGAAACCAATTTTGAGAACTTCAAAGGTGAGGAGGCGATGTAAGGAGGGCATATGTGGGGAGAGGGAGGGGTTTGCAGTGCCTGTAAGTGGTACTCAACTTTTGGATTTGAGGTACTCAAAGTGCTTTATGGAGTATTTCTATTTTATGCTACTTTTTAAACAATACATTTTAGAGGGAAGTATTGTACTTTATGTGCTGCAACATTTGTCTGACAGCTGTAGTTACCGGTTACTTTTCAGATTAAGATTTTACAACAAAAAAAAGGATAAAATACAGTGTATAGGTTCAGATTAAACCAGTGGTTCCTGACGGTGCTTGAAGTGGAAAAAATAATGTTGGAGTGTGTATCAGCCGGTATCAACAGTATCTTGCAACTTCTTCCTATTTATTAATTATTTCTTTCAGCATATTATACTGTGTCAGTCATAATCAGTTGAGATTTAATTGCTATATTAATATACTTGGGCTGTGCATTTCCTAGAAAATTTGAAGGTTTTTTACTTAAAACTATGCAATTTGACATAATTTTGGACCATTATTATAACTATTTACACGTATCACAGCCTTCATCTGAACATTTCACTCTGCTCTGTAAAGTCATATTCTGTAAATTAAAAGAGCAGATTCAGAAAACTTTTAAATAATGTTTCATTAATTATATTTGTTTAAAAATCAAAAAAAGAACAGTTCACTAATTATTTTACAAAAAAGACGTTCTCACCCACCCTCCCCTGTGCCGTGTGAAGACTCGTCCAGATGCTCTCCACATAGTTTTTATGATCATACGGCTTATGAGGGGCGGCGCAAAAACGCTGGTGCTTATGAATCTCCCAGAGAACCTGATATGGAGAGGGCAGAGAAAAGTACAGACAGTTTGTGAGACGTTCTGGTATGCAAGAAAAAGTCACGATAGACCAAAGGTGTAAAAGGAAGACATGCCGGTACTGCACCGGCCCACCTCGAGCATTGGCTCCCAACCTTTTTGGCTTGTTATTCCTCTAAAAAAAAAAAACAGTGTTCACTTGTCATGTTTTAGATGTTTATTAGTTGTTGGCAGCTCCACCATTTCTATTGATTTCATTCAAAGAATTATTCAAGGCCCAAAGAGGTCAAATTATCTAATATTTCACAAAAAAACCTTCATGACCCCTCAGATGTATCTTGTGACCCTTTGGAGGGGCCGACCTGGAACTAAACCAATTGTAAATAAAGTAGTTAAAGCTCCACTTTAAGTGGCTATACACACTGATACATCAGTATTATCGCTCTGATAATGTCAGTTACGGGGAGAACAAGTAAGTTTACTTTGATACTTAAAGTACATTTAGCTGATAACACTTAAGTACTCATACTTTTTATATTGTTGTACTGATACTTAGGATCTGAGTACTTCACCCACTGGTGGTTTGGGAGCTGGGTGCAGGGGAGGTGGAGGAGGGTTGGGGTGGTGTGCGGGGTGTTGTTCTGGCTCGTACCATCCCGGAGAGAAGGGTGAGGCTCCTGCCAGAGGGGGCGAGCAATCATGCATTTCTGATTTTTAATTAATGTAAATGATTGCCAAGCTCTCTGCTCCGTCTGTCTCTTTATCAATCAATCACGATAAGCCTCTAACTGTGCTTTGTGTGAGTCACCGCGTCCCTCCACAGAAAAAAAAATTTAAGAGAATGCAGGGGAAGAGATAGAGCACGCCACTGAACAGGTCTGGCGATGGAAGAAGAGCAGCGTATAGTCCTCTTGCTCCATACGAAGCAGGGAATTAGCATTATCAGATTAATTAAGTTTCCACGCTGGGGTTTGGACTGAATAGTGTTGGAGATAAAAGTACATATGTGTGTGTGTTGGAAGAATGTGTGTGTCGTGAGGGTTGGACTACATGAAAATCCAGCCGTGATATGCTTGAGAACATGCACACAGTATCGCCGCGGGAGTATTCTTTTTCAACGTGACTTCATTTGAGAAAAGCTGGCGATATTATTCCTGGCTGTGTCTATATTGGGGAATAACGCTCGCGGCATGTCATTAGTTACGGGCACGGCACACCACAAAATCAACCTAGCTTCTCTCTAAGTTTCCATGGCAATCGCCATGCCAACGAATTAGAAAAATTCCTGTCCCCTTAACACACACACACACACACACATTTCATCTCTTGACATTCCTTTGAGCTCCAAGATGTGATTTTTTAACTTGTCATGCCTTCAGGAGTCTTGCTTTGATGGCAACAAAACATCACCAACCTCTTGGCGGAGCTGAAAAGCTGACCTTTGACATCAGCAATTTGAAGCGTGGCCCCGGGGTCACACCTTGACCCCCTCAGGGGTCGGGCATGAATGAGGTGTGACGACGAGCCAAAGCAGGAGGGCAGGAAGGCGTGGCGCCAGCACAGACAACATGCTTTCTGTCCTCTGTGTGTGTGACAGACGAGTCTCCTGTAAGAGACGCTGGAGGAGGAGGAGACAAGCTGAAGTATGTATGCTGGTTTTTAGAGCTAAACTAGGCGTGATCACAACTTGGGTATCGCATTAGAGTTCATTCTTTACCTTGGAATATAGTAGTTTGACAAAACAAAGCAAGTTCAACTTTTTCTAGAGCTTTCAACTGTGCACATCAGCAGATGGAGTTTGCTTATTTGTCACGTTGTTGACATGCAAGCTCAGTAGCTGTCATGGTTTCATCCATTGCACTTTTAGGACCTTTTATTCACGATGGCATACAGGTTGATCCGTTTCATCCTGAAAAGTCAGCTTTTTTCAAAACCAACATGGCTCAGCGCAAAATTTTGTTTCAAAACAAAACTCCTCATCTGTTCTCTGACGTGATTTTGACATCAGATGATTTGCTACGACTACACTTCATAGTGATGTGTGTTCAAACAGAGAGAGGCTGAAGCTTCACCTGTCACTGGATTAAAAATGAAGGCCTCTGACTGCAGTAAATGCAGAAAAATATCATCCGTTGAATGAACAGCCAATAAGAACGCTCCCTCTCTCAATGAAATGACCTGTGATTGGTCAAAGTCTCCTGTCACGGGCTAGATTTTTTTAAAGCCTGTAAACAGAGCCATGAGGAGGTGCAGAAGTCTAGTTTTCTCTCAGAACACTTGAATTACAATATGCTGAAAGGTTATAATGGAATTTTTGCCCAATGATGCCAAAAATATACTGCAGGTTCAACCCCTCTTCTACGATATATTTTAGATAGTTAAGAAACTGACACCATTACTGTACATCGCTTGTCCACCTGACACAAAATGTTATGTGTTAATGATAAAAACAAATATTGGTCGAAATATTTGTTTTATCATAATCTTCTAAATTCTATGGGTATTATGCTACGTGCTGTTCAATATCACAAATTACCTTTTAGATGTGGGTGACATCACAGGTTTACAAAAATTATAATTCTAAGCAGCTGCCTTTGAGGAGTATAATACTTCATATGGATTCAGTTGGCCCTCATTAGAGAAACAACCATTTGTTGTACTCACATAAGGTCAAACAGCTGGTTTGATACTTACAAAAATATAAAATTACAGTTTAAGGGTCATTTTGCGTTCCTTTGAGTTCACAGTCTTCAGATTCTTCATACGTATTTTCAAATGTTTTTAAGATAAAAAAAAGAGTTTAAAAAAAAAAAACATGACAGGTTCTCTAGAAGAACTCTACGAGAACTCATGTTCAAGATTTAAAGACAACTGGTATGTGTGTAGGTATGTTCGCTTGTCTAACAAACACAACTGGAGTGATTACTGTATTTCACAGGAACAGCAGCAGCAGCTTTGGTTTTACCCATCTGTGTAAATGTCAACCACAGCTACTTCAGCCAGCCTCTCTCCCATCTTCAGTCCCTCTGCCAACTAGCATTAACTGCGTGTGATCATGAGGTATGAAGCATGCCTTCATTCACTGTAACTCCCCCACCAGGAGCGTATGAGTTCACAAACAGCCTGCTGCAGGTCTGAATGATGGCTGCGCAAATGCAAAGCGTCAGCGCATCACCTGACAAGGTATTAAACCCACAGTAGACTCCTGAATCACCTGAGGCATTTTAATTATGCTATGCTGTTATCGTAGCTGTACTGTGTTCCAAGTATGACTGCTGGACGGGGGATTTTCTGAGAATCTCCCTGACGAAGAAAAATATTCATCACCACTGGCTCGTAGATGGTGTGAGAATGTGTGAAAGACAGAGTTTGCCAGGACGACATGATGTGTGGAAATAGATGAGCCTGGAGTAAAAAGATGTTGAGATCTAAAGCAGAAACTGATGTGTGAAAGATGAAGGAGACAGATATGCACCGTATAGTAGCATTTAAACCATATGTATGTGTTTATGCATCAATGTGTGTATGTAGCCTGCTATGTGAAGATGACATCATGTTGTGATAGTATGCAATGTCCCAAACAATCACGCAACACCCCAGCGGCTGGCGTTGGCAGGAGGGAGATTACTGTCAGTGCAGGAGGAAACCATTTTCTAATCATGTGGTACGCACCAAAGTCTTGTTTACACACACACACACGTCTAATCTGAGCGATGAGGGAATCTTTCGCCAGACATCAAATCCCACGATACAACATAACCAGAGCCATACGGACCGCTTGGAGAACGATTAGAAAGAATTAGCCTGCCGACGGACTGATGAATGGCCTGGTGGAACTGCATGATAACCGCTGTCCACCGCTTGGAGGACAGGAAACTGCTGCGCTGTATACTTAGCACAGTTCATAGCGGGGAACGTGGGAATAGTAGTTTGTATGTGATTTAACGCAAAGAATGCTGACTGGGGAATGAGGACTACTAGTTGCTGTGAGCTTTGGCTTCTTGATCATTTGCCATCACCACATTTGGACCCCTGATAGAAAGGCTGAATCCAAATGTCCAGACGTACCTGCACTTGCAGACTTGTTGGGCAGGAAGTCCGCAGGTGCTGAGGGGTCAAATCCATGACATTCAGTTACACTTTCACTTTACAAATCTAGTATTTTTAACCCAAACCACAATCTTTTTTTTCCTAAACCTAACTAAATGGTTTTGTCGCCTAAATCTAAACAAGCGTTTTTGTTTTGTGTTTACTGCGACCGTAGTGGAGCGTCATAATTTGACGCGCTGGGCTACCCACTGTGTTCGAAAGTGACACCAAGGGGTCCTGACCAAGAGTCAGTATGTGACGAGTTGGGACGAGAATGTGTTGGGATGTGATGATTTAACAAAAAAGGTATAATAATAAAAATGTAAATAAACAAAAAATGTGCGCGCGCATGAATGTGTGGTACACTAATGGGTCCCGGTTTGTAGGTTGAAAATATGGTCACGCTACACCAGGCTACGACCAAATAATTTGCGCACATGCAGATTAATTGCACCGTTCTACATTCAGGAGAGACCAGACCTTTGACACTGTGTCAGACAGATATCAGAATCTAAAACTGACTTAAAGTGGCAGTAGGCAGTATATTTTTGGCATCATTGGGCAAATATTCCATAATAACCTTTAACCAGCATATTGTAATTCAAGTGTTCTGAGAGAAATCTAAACTTCTGCTCCTCCTCATGGCTCTGTTTTCAGGCTTTAGAAAAAATCTAGCCAGTGATGGGAGACTTTGACCAATCACAGGTCATTTCATTGAGAGAGCGTTCCTATTGGCTGTGCTCCAGTCACGTGACTGGTACTTGGAGTTCCTTAGAGTCACAAACTTTCTCATTTTACAGCTAAACCGTGCACTACAAAGAAATAGGCATTAACGTAACGATTCATATTTGATCAGCGCTGCCTAGTTTGACCGCTTGGTCGTAGTTTGCGAGTGATTGACAGCCAGCTCTCAGAGACGGCAGATGCACAGCGGACCTCAGATCAGCTCTTACTGCTTGTTTTCCTCCGGTCTGTGAAATCTTGCAGATGCCGTTAGGAGCACCGGAGGACACAGAGGCACATGATTTTTTTCAGGTTACCTGTTTCATGTACTACTGTCACAGTATAACGATAACGATTAAACTTTTTTTAATCATATTTGCTCCAATCTCGCCTACTTTAGCTTTAACTGACAACATGTGTTTGTTTGTTTTTCCTAATTTGGCTGAACTTGCCCTTTAACACAGGCCTGCTTGCATCACTTACACTAAAAGGCAGACACAGCATTGACATTGCTGTTAAAAGCCTTGTTGTTGGCCCATAATATAATGACACTAAATTCTACGTGGAGCAACATCAACAAACTCACAAGCAGCGACGAGTGCCCGCGGCTGTACATAATCAAATGGTTAGAGTCGGTTCATTCTCCGGCCGCAGGTTCACGATCACTCAAGGGAATCCAGATCAAACAGCACAGCTTCTCTGGTGCAGCAGGCAGTTACAACCTCAAGTGGACAAGTTTTTTTTTTGACATGATGCGTCTGACATTGTTGATCATCTCCAGGCAAACAACCCTAACCATACACAAGTTATATAACCATGACCTAATTCCTCTGGGAAAGACATTATGAGATTCAAGTTGTATCTTTTTTTTTTCTGTGCCTGACCTAAAAAACAGATTTTTTGAAAGTCCTTTAACGCAGCAAAAATCAGTGTTGTGTGATAGATTCTTCACAGAGAAGCTTCACTTATTTATTCCTCTTGAGTTTTGATAACACTTTTGGGATGTTTCACTGCTTGGAAATCTTGCAAACTGATGCATCTTTAATTAGGAAAAAAAAAAACGTATACGTATTTTTAGTTCGGATTTCATCATGAGCGTTTAATGTATTCCATTCATGAAATCTTCCAATTAATTTAATTCATTTGACTCCCAGTAAGTGGAAATCAGTATTGATTGCATCTCACTTATCAGAATAATACGTCTGCACGCTAAAAGTTCCAAATGCAAAAAAAAACTGTTTCTCACCACGAATGAGGAAGAGATATCATTAAAACACACCGCTCTTCACCAAACTGATTAACATCTCACAGACAACTGCTTAAGTAGCCACAGGTGTACTATCACATGACCTCATCAAGAGGAAAGGATAGACCAACACCACCTATCCCCTCGAGACATTTGGAGGTACGGTCGTACAAAGTGAAGGAGCCCTTGGTTTGAATATTCCAATAGATCGACTGCTCTGATACGCTCTCCAGCTGCTTCATTACAACGTTCAAGAGGAATTCAAGAGTCCACAGACTGAAATGCAGTTGACATGTCTCCAATAAAAACATTATAGAATGTGTCATATATGCAATAAATCTATGCTAATTGGTATACCGTATTTCCCAGCAAAATGGAAAGTCATTCCTATTTACAAAGAGATGAGAGACATGTTATCTCTAAACATGGACCTGTTTCTTTGCTGTCACAGCTCTCTTTAAAATATGGCGGAAACAATGGTGGAAATATTATAGAAGATTAGAACAGCATCATGGTTTTAGGACTAACAAGAGGACATATCATATAAACATATAAATATAGAGCCCATAATTAAACTCCAAAAAAGATCTATTAGAATAATACATAAAGCGTCTTACCGTGAAACTACAAATCCATTATTCATAAAGTCAGGTATCTTAAAATATTTGGATATTGTGCACGAGTTCGGAATAAAAGCCTTCCTGTCAGTATTCAAAAAAAAAAAATTAAATTAAGAGTAGGACATTATAATTTAAGAGGGTTGAGTATTTTTGAAACAGGTAAAGTGAGAACCAATGTAAAATATAGATGTGTCTCAGTTTTGGGAGTCCAATTATTGAACGGGCTTAGTGATGAGTTGAAATTTTTTGGCTCTCTGTTGGTCTTCAAAAAAGTCTTAAAATGTAAAATAATTAAGGATTACAGTGTAAAATGATCAAAATGTGAAATAAGTAAGGATTACAATTTAGAGTATTTTTTTTTTTGTCCTTTGTAATGCTGATATTCTGGGTTATTTTATGGATTGTATAGGATAGGCAAAAGTAAACCTTGGGGTATGACCGAAATAAAACTATTCATTCTATTCTATATCAACTGCATGAACAAATAATCTATCCAGTGGGGGTATTTCTCAGAAACACATTTCATACTATAGACCCTAGCTTACTCCTGAGGACATTAGGAATATATGGCATTAGAGGGGTTACACACCCATGGTTAAGTAGCATTAATGGAAAACCTTTGAAGGTTACTTGTGCTGTTCCCTGGGGCTCTGTGGTAGGCCGGTTATTGTTTATTTTGCACATGAATTAATCTATATAATGTTTCCAAACATCAAAACACATTTTATATGGAGAGGAAAGGAATTTGTTTTACTGTGGTAAGAATTTTAAACAACTTTTGGATACTGTGGAATTGAAATGTCTAAAGAGTTTGTTTGATTTCCACAAAGTATCATTTAATTTAAGCAAGACTATATACTATTTTATCACATAACAAGTCTACATAACAAACATGATACATTAAAATATGTATAATATGCAATAACTTTAAAATGTAGGATTTCCTGAACTATGTTTTGTTGTACATTTTATACTTATGGATGTATGGTAAGATACAAATAAACCAAATGCAAATCGAATTTTCGTGCGTCCAAATGTGCCATAAAAACTGTAATCAAAACTACTTATTAATAACCAACAAACCCACTTTTTTATTAAATTAAAGACCTTTCAGAGACTTTAAAACAGCACGAATCAGGTGTTAAGTCAAGACTAAATTGACCTGAAAGTATCCAAAACTCTCTGAACCATATGACACTTCTAAATTGGACAGCTGCGTCTTGAACAATCAGTAACAGTTATAGAGACTAGCGGTAATGATTAACCCATTATGTAAGTAATCCATTAAGTGAGCTTCCCTGCCCTGATGATTATACAGGACGAACGAGAAATTACCTTCAGTAATGACTTGGTTTAATAGGTTAATAGGCGGGGCTGTTGATGGTTTTATGTGTGTCTGCTCAACTCACACTGAGTCGTCATATCTCGAAAAAAATGCCAGTTTCTGTCCATAATGTGGTTCCTAAGTGTTGTTCTCATATACACGGCATGCTGTATGAGCAAATGCATTGTCACCCAGCCACCCAGGCTCATTATTTTTTATTTCTTGTGGGGATCAACCATTAACAGTGTTCTGGGCCCAGGCTCCCTTGTTTAAGTTACACTGAGGTGATTATTTGGGTAAAAGGGCAGTAGACGGTTCCAGGATGTGGAAATTATGATGCTGCAGAAAGACCGGCAGCAAAATGGCGGCATGCCCACTCCGAAAAAACTTGGACTCATTCTAATTTGTCAAGTCCCAAGCAGCTTATAATAAGTTGGAGCTGCCCCGAGCGAAAACGCTCCCAACAACTCTCGTCTAATATCAACAAACACGGTTCCAGGTCTAAAAATGAAAAACGGAAAAGCTTAGTCGCCTGGCGTTCTCCACCCCGACCGCCCTCCCCCTCGCGCATTCTTTGCTAACGAGGAGAAAAGGAACACCAGTCAAACTCTTTTCTGAAACGGTCTGTAAAACAAAGAAGGGGTGGGGGGGCTGTTTTTCAGTTTCCTCATCAGGAACACTAACAAACACTGTCTCAACCCATTTGCAGTGAGGAGTGTGGCAGTGTGTGTGCCGATGCATACCTGCCTGCATGTATTATGTGCCTGTGTATGACTGTGCATATGATACCGTATGTGTGCATGTGCCTTCACGCCTGTGTGCACACACCTGTGAGTGCACGTGTTACGTGTGTGTGTGTGTGTTGTGCTTTCATATTGTAAGGAGGAACAGTACACCAGCGAGGCCCAGAGGCCCTTTGGCCCCCGCATTATCCATCTCTCACTTACAGGGTCACAGAGGCCAATTGGCCCTTTCCACTGCTCTGGTTCCTCCCTCAGGACCACCATTTGTGTACGGGACAGGCAAACGAGGGGGCCGACGGGGATCATTTCAGGGCCTTTCTGCTCTTTACTGTCTCCTGTTTCCCTCACCTTTCTTAATGGCTGTCTTCAGTGTCACTCAGTGCCTCAGTTCCCCTAACGACAGACACTTTTTTAGGCAAAGTGCACTAGGCTAACAGTTAGCTTGTGTATTATAAAATAAATGAGTCATTTCAAACAGGGAAAAAAAATATGAGATGTAAACAATATATCACTTTGTAGTGCATGTTATTTTATCCAAACCATTAGGATGCTTTTCTGTCAGGGAATTAAAGAAAGTAGACTTGTATATGTGAAACTTTCCACACGACACTGGAATTTGATGGAATAATCTGTTAAAAGCCTTACAGTGTTATGATCCAAAATCAAGTCTACTGATTAGTTAAGTTCAGAGCATGCAGTGAAGATAGGTGGAGAGGTATCTCCTCAGAAGCAGGCAGAGTGGGGACATTTAAAATAGAAGTGGATCATATTTTATTTGTTGTTGTTGCAAAATGAGCAGTTTGAGGAAATGTTGACTTTGTTAAGGGAAAGAAAAAAAAAGGTATCATCAGTAGCTCCTTTACATATATGAGCTATAGCATGTGCTAGCCAGCTAACTAACTAACAGCAAATACCTAATACTCAGCTAGGCAGGAAGATTAATGCACCTAAGCGGTGTTTTTTTTTTCCATGAATTCTGTCTATAAAGGAAACATCAGAAAAGCTCCAGTTTTTGGTAACTTTTAAAATGATGACATTGATTGAGTGTGTGTCAGGGCACAGCAGACGTGTTGACTTGTCAAACACAGCTGTAACTGATAACATAGTTAATCGCTGCTCTGCCATCATTCCAATCATTAGTTCCACCTGCTTTTCCTGCTTTGACAAAATCAAAATGTCTGCTTGTTACAGAGGAGGTTTGTCTCTGGAGATTAAGCGCACGCATGCAGACAAATGAGGTTGTGCCAAGTGGGGTCAACCACACACACACACACACGTCTTTGCTATTGGTTGAGGCTGAAGTTGAACTTCACGCGATGCAAAGATTCAAATTTTGTGTGACCGTGCCCTGAGGCTTGATTTTTATTTGACTTGATTTATTTTGATTTATTTTTGATTTTTAAGTGCCAGTACTCCTCTTTCTCTCTCTCTCTCTCTCATTCTCTCTCTCAGCTGGTATCAGCAATCTCTTGCTCCTATTTATTTTATTTTTATCAGTTGTGGTTTTATTGCTATTATTTTACTTACTATGCATCTTCTATAGTAGGCCTATAATACTCCAATAACATCCACACTGGAACATTATAGGGTTAAATTGGTGTGTTAGTATATTTACCCATATAGTGTTAAAAGTGCTTTCCTGTGTTATTTGTAGTATTTCTCTATAATATATTATAGGATGTATATAGGCTGGAATCAACAGCAGCCAGACAGCCAGACAGGCAGGTATGCATGCAGAGCGAGAGAGGTGTGTGAGCTCTTCATTCAGGTTTTAGGAGCAGAGTCCCAGTCAGGATGCTCCCATTATTCTGAATATAAAAGATACTAGGAGATATTGGGTTTGGGGGTCCTCCTCCAAGAAAATTTGACTTAAAACAATGCAACTTTACATTATTTGACATAATGGATAACTCCAATAAAGCTTAAAGACAAAACTTACTATAGTTGAATAACTGCATTTTATTATTTACACATATCACAGCCCTCGTCTGAACATTTAATTATTCTGAAAATGTTTGCAATGTAAAATCATATGGGACTATAATAAAGGGATATATGTATACATAAAGGGACGACTTGAAGGACGTAGGATATTGTATTGATAAATTACAGCAGTGTCGTTCTCACCCCCCCTACCCCGTCCCGCCGTCGGCTCATCTTGATGTTCTTATGTTCTTACGGCGCAAAAATGCTGGCGCTGTGCCATATGATTATGAATGTCCCAGAGAACCTGATATGGAGAGGGTGCAGAAAAGAGTACCAGCAGCTCGTGAGAAGTGCTGGTACGCAAGAAAAAGTCAAGAAGTGCTGGTAGGGCGTACTGGTGAGTATCAGCCCACTTCAAGCACTGCTTTTGACCATTAAAGTGGTCCTGAAAACTGCTGTAGCTGGTCAGTATATAGCCATCACTCGGTAAGCACACAGACACACACACACAGCAGCCACCCATCCAGCCCTGTCCTGGATGTATCATGTCCCTCTTCCTCCAGCAGTGTGTCTCAGAGAGCAGCCAGCCTGTTGTTGTAACTAATCCCTCACTTCCACTCCCCTCAGTCAGGGTAAATATATACTGGCCCAGCCTGTCTGTCTGGCTGGCCCTGGGCCTGCCCTGCCCTGCCCTGCTGCGCACCCACACACACACACACACACACACACTCACACGCACACACACACACATAGGGACTTCTCCTTTACATTAGGGGGATGGCGTGGGGCCGAGCAAAGGTTGAGCTACTTAATAGTTTGTGTGGGGAAAAAAAGGTGTGTTTGGCAGACCTGTGTGTGAGCGAGTTTTGGGGATACTTGTGTGTGTGCGTGTGCGTTGGACTAAAAGTGTATTGTGTTGAGTGCAAGGACGTAGGTGCGTGTGTGTGTGTGTGTGTGCGTGCAGCTCTGCTTGTACAGTAAACAGTGCAGTGTGTTCACATAATGGGGTTTTACAAGTGTATCTGTGTATGTGATC
>CAKALU010069583.1:1116-14095 GCA_916700995.1 Hozukius guyotensis
TGTCATAGAGTCTTGTGGGAGGTGTCATATCACTCAGCAGAGAGTGCCTGTTAAGTCGGTATTGTTATCCCCGCCCCCTACACATTAGCCACGCCCCCCTTTCATAACTCGTGAACCGTTTGTCGTAGAGCCTTGTGGCAGGCGTCGTGGCGCTCGTCCGAGTTTCGGTTTCACCGTGCCCGGCCGCGTTGGTCGGCGTCCGGCCAGTACCCCTTCTGATTAGTTTTGGCAAATATTCTCTCCATACTGTCTTTAAAAGTTTCCATGCAGGCTCCTGGTGCTCTGTATACACAACTGACAATTACATTTCTTTGGTTTTCCATGCAGATCTCTACAGTGATGCATTCCATCACATCATCAATAGTGGTTGACATGTTTTCTAAAATCTTATATTTCAGACTATTTTTCACATACAGGGCCACACCCCCTCCTTTTTTGCTCTTCCTGTTCATGTAATTGAATTCATATCCTTTCAACTCGAAATCTGCTTCTTTCTCAGAATTGAGCCAGGTTTCAGATATTGCAATGACATTGAATGGTTTTGTGAATTGACCTAAGTATTCTTTGATGTTTTGGTAATTAGCATATAAGCATCTACTGTTGAATGATTGACATTCCTTGAGCTGACTCCACATTGCTGTTATACTGTTCATCGGTGTAGTAGCAACATGTGTTGTTTAGATGGTTAAAAAATGTTTTGTCAGGATCAATATCTTCCAGTTCCAGTTCATGCATATTGTGTTCAGATAGTGTTCAGTGAATGTTATGTAATTCCACAACCCATTTTCCACAGACAGGTATGATTACCTTGGTGTGTTGTTCTGGTGTCACTGGTATTTGTCCAGTTCTTCAATTTCTCTGATAACCAGCACTCTGGCCTCCTCTGGTGACCCGTTCAGTTTGATGATCACTTTACAGTTTGCAGTCCACGTTGATTGAATTTTCCTTTGCTTTCTTAGAAAGCGTGCCTTTCTGGCAATGTCTGCATTTTTCTTTGTAAGATGTTCATTCACATAAACGTCGGACCCCTTCATCTTTCCCTTACCTCAACCATACTTTATCTGCCATGTGCAGATATTGCAGAAAGCGGAAATTTGAAAAAATGACATGAACGAGCATCGCTCAAAACAGTGAGGCGACACACGTCAGCTAAAACCACAATATCACTCTATATTTCAGCTGCTTGGCAGTAATGTTAGCTGACCAGACCAAGGTCTCTCCATGAATCAATGCTGATCCTAGTGTTGGCTTTTCCTGCTTCAGCCAAAAGCGGGTCGGTGCCGGGGCTGAAGCAGGAAGAGAAATGTTATCGCCTCCCGACTGCGCCCGCAGGAAGACACCGGCACCCGGTCAGAGACGATAACGTTTCTCTCTGCGGAGCCCCGTCACTTCACAAGACACGGAAACCTCTGTTGGTCTGGAGGAGCTGCAGCAGTTATTTCTGCACAAACGTCCACTGTACATTCACTAGATATTCTAAACTAACTCTTCTGCAGTGTGGAGTGTGCGTGCATGCACGTGTAGAGGTGGAGCGAGACAGCAAGAACGCGCGCGGTGTGTGAGTGAAGGCAAGCAGGCAGAGGAGCAGAGGAGCAGAGACTCCGGCCACACGCGAGCACGCATGGGAAACCGACCCGGTAGATTTTATACGTGTAAAAAGTTACAAACAGTCCCTTTAAGGTTATGAAAATACAAAATGTAAACAATTAATTTGTATTCGTTTCTGGGCATTTTAATAGATAGATGAAAGTAGAAAGATGATGGGAAAATAGAGAGAGATGGGGAATTGCATGAAACAAAGGTCCCCAGTCAGGCACAAACTGGGCATGGTGTGGTTCATGATTGTTGCCTTACCCCTAGGCCACCAGGACGCCCTGAACTCTGGTCTCCAGCATGAAAGCCAGACGTGCTCCACACCCATCCACCAGCCCAACCTCCACATCATTTCACCTTGGCTACTTAAAGGACATAACTACTGCGTGACTGTTGGAAATGGAAAGGAATTGTGAGATACAGATACAGTATGTCTAATATGGACATAATTCCTAGTAGCAAGAATGGACATGCCTCTGTCAAAAATCAGCTGTTCTCTGGTTGTATGTGTTATCAGTGATGTAATGGAGAACGCCAATATTGTGTTGTTTTTCAGTCAGTCTTTGAGTAAATATACTGCTCTTTAAATCAAAGGTTTTCCGCCAGATTGAAGGGTAGTCTCAGAGGAAGCGTTCAGCTTCTTGGATGCAGGGGAATGACCCGCAGCTCAGGAACACCTGGCCAGCTCCGTACAGCTCCTAACGTTGATCGATCACTTTGCAAAAGAAAGCTGCTGAAGCTGATTAGGCGGTCAACAAGGTGATTTCTATAGGGTCGACTAAATTCGCATGGAGGGATTTTCTCTTTTATCACTGATCACTGGAACCTGCTCCTGTACGCTTCAATACAATGAAGAGAATTCAATCATGCAGAGCTTCTCTCCATGCCCCTTTTTATCAGTCATGAAGCCCCTGAAGATTTCCAAGCCCAGACAACAATGGACTGATGTTTAGTTCAGGCAGAGCCAATTTGGAAAGTCATTCTAATCAAATTTCATTGTCAAGAAATTGTGGCTCTTATAGGTGAAACAGAGAAAAACAGAGTAGTGCTGCTGCATCCCATGTAGTCAAGCATGGTTTGTCTATACCACTGTTTCTCAACTGGGGGTCAGTGGACCTTTAGTGGTCCCTGCTGGGATTGCAGGGCATCTGTGAAGCTTTCTAAAATACATGTGTGTATCTATTAATTTTTTTTTTCATTAAAATCAAACATGTACTCATGTAAACACACACTGACTTTACCGATTTTGTTGTTACTATACAAAGAATCCACATATTTTACCATTTTGTACTAAAATAAAATGATGTAATAAGCGTACCAACAGATATCAAGGATATTGTGACTTCAAAAAAGGAAGCAAAACGTTTTTTGGATATATTAAAATGTTTCTTTTTTTTGGGTCAAAGTTAGTTGTCCTGTGAATTTCCAATTTGTCCAGTTTATGACCAAATACCTGCAGAAACATGCAGACTAAAGCCTGGGACACACCAGGAACATCAGGAGCGCGTGGCGGCTGCGTGGCATGGTGGCTGCGTGATTCACGCGTCAGGCGTTCACACCAGCTGCATTTCAGCTGAGTGTCTGCTGTGTTTCTGCTGCTGCTGTCAGCCCTTTCTTTTTACATAGAGTTTGCCTTTTAATGGCCGTTTCATTTCATTATAAATGTCATTTATATTTATTTTAGACAGAGAAAGGTTAAGAAACGTGTGGTAATTTATAAATAATAGTAATAATCCACAATTAAAACTCTGTACTATATTCATTCATGAAGCTCTCCAAGTCACTGCATGTTCTAGAACACTGTCCGGCACATATTTCAGAATAAAAGCCTCGTGTTAACAAATGAAGGAATTCTGTCCATAGAAAAAAACGCTTGAGGGCTTTTATTTTTAAATGAAAGCAGGAAGTGTTGATTTAAAATAAGTCTTTACTTTTTTCATCTCTGTAACATATTCTACAGATAGACATGGAAACTGTAGTAATGTAGCTGATGTGATGTCAATATACAGTCAATAGATTACTTTAACTGTCTGTTGCTGCTGTGAGACGCGCGCGGCACGCGGCAAAAATAGGCGAGACCTCTATTCTCTAGAAGAGATGCAGCTGAGACGCGCGTCTCACGCGGGCAGTGTGGCTGCTCTAACCTGTTAACACGGACGCCGAAATAAAAAACAACAGGTAACACAGCCGCCACGCGCTCCTGACGTTCCTGGTGTGTCCGGGCTGTTAGATGGTAACAATGGTAAACATTATATCTGCTAAACATTAGCATGTCATTGCGTGCATGTTATCATCAGTTAGCATTCAGCGTGGCTGTTAGTCTTGCTTGAGGTATTCAATTGTGACATTTTCAAAGTTTGAACACATCACATACTCAAAACCTGCTTAGCATTAGTAGTGACACATTTGGGACACAGCTCTAGCTTTAGAAGACGTGTGAACAGTCAATACTGATCATTGATTGCAGAAATAGACCACACACAATTTCAAGGTCTATGATAATTCTTGGAATTATAAATTCATCAAATTCTCAATCCTTAGAATGTATATCTTCCTCTCTCACCTGTTTTTCTTCTACACGTTCTCATCCCAACTGATCATATATGGACGCTTTGTCAGACCCTTTGGCGTCATTGTTCAGTCGCAGTAAACACCTGCTTAATGTTGTGAAGTAAACAAAAACACTTGCTTAGGTTCAGGCAGTAAAACCACTTAGTTAGGTTTAGGAAAAAAACAACGTAATCGGGCTTAAAACTACTACATTTGTACGGTGAAAATGACACTGAATGTTGTGAACACAGGACACCAACGGGCTGATTGTAACTTGAAAGTGAAACTTGACATACGGGACACAAGCAGCGGTTCTCCTGGATGAAAGTCTTGTGTTTGTTAGGCCCATCCTCCAGCAAAACCAGCGTGTGTCTTTCGCTCTTTAAACTACGCCGCCACAGCACTTTCCCTGAGCGTTTAATATCGACGCAGATGGGTTTACGTTGTAGTTAATGGAAAGCCCGGTGCGTTTCATACCGTCGTAAAGGGAGCCTTCTGAGTTGGTATCACATGCTGACAGCTGTGACAAAGCGTCGGTATTTGATGCCCTGGGAATGAAAACAGGCTGATTTGTCTCCGTCTCCGATTTGAAAAAAAGCGATAAGCAAGTGAGATAAGAGAGAGAAAAAGTGTTGGTAACATGGGCAGAGGGGGAGGGGTGTTTGTATATGGGTCAGTCAGCAGTGAGGGATGTTCATTCATAAAGGCACCATCAAAAATGCAACAGCTGCAGCTTTTCTGATTAGCAGTCAAATTAAAGACACATTTAGAACAGCTCTGATCATCTGTCAAACTACTCAGCCTGGGTGACCAAGCAGCATGATGTTAAGTTATGAGGCTGCGTGTGATTTGCCACAGTACACGTATATTTAACAAAATGTATTAGCTGTGAACACACACATGCACCAACACAGCATCACAGGTTAAGTCTGTAATTGGTTAGGATGGGAGCTCGATAAGGGTATTTGTAGCACCAGAGTCCCCTGTAGTGTCAAGCTTAAGAATGGGGGGGGGGGGGGTGACGCTAATCCACAGTTTGGTCTTTGTGTGCGTGTGTTTGTTTGTGTTCACTTGCTGCATGTGTGGCTGTGAATGCATATCACGTCAGTGGTGTGTTTTCAATATGTCTGCATGCATGTCATACATATCAAATGTGGGTTATTTGTTTGTGTGTGTGTGTGTGTGTGTGTGTGTGTGTGTGTGTGTGTGTGCGTGTGTGTGCACACATGCCATCTTTTGTTTTCATACACAGCCACACTTGCGGGCAAAGTCATCCTGTGTTTGTGCTCATAATCATGCAGGTGTCACTGTGCGCTTGGATGTCATAACAGGCATACTTGTAAGACTGTGTGTGTGTGCGTGTGCGTGTGCGTGCATGATTAAGTGCTGGGAGAATGCCCTGCTGGAGAAGCTCAGGGGAGATGTAGTGAGATAGCGTCTTTGCTCCAATACAGAGAAAACAGCCGGCAGAGAAACAGACCGTTTGCCTGGAATCTTCATGACTGATACTGTCGACTACTCTGAGGTGTAAATCCCTGATGACACTGTTTTATAAATCTTTTATTGAGTCAGTTTACCCTTTTGCTTTTATTTGCTGGTATGCATCCCTCAACCTCAAACAGAAAAACTCATTAACAAGGGTGATAAAAATCAGCAGCAAAATCATCGGCACTCAGCAGACATGTCTGTCTGAACTGTACAACAAACAAACAGCTGATAAAGAAAGCAGAATCCATAATTTCAGACAGTACCCAACCAACCCCTGCATTCAGAATCTAAGCTTCTGCCCTCTGGTTCCCGCCTCAGACAACCATCAGTCAAAACTAACCGATATAAATTCTCTTTCATACCCTCGGCCATTTCACTGCTCAACTCTGTAAAGTACAGGTAATATCAGCACATCCACCCAGGCCTGTTCTTCTGTTCTTGTCATTATCTTAATATTGTAACTCTTTTAATATTTTTGGTACTTCAAGGTTTCACCTTTTTTCAGTGTTTTAGTATGTGGGGATGTACAGGATGTGTATATTGTCATGAGATGTTGATGTTGTTGTTCGCTACTGCGGCAAAACCAATTGTCCCTCGGGGACAAATCAAGGTCTTGAACTTGAACTTGAACATACCTGTGTATGAGGTAAACCAGATTGGAAATTAATAATTACAGCCCTTAATACAATTTCCATCACTAAACGTTATATAACACAGTACTTAATTATGTTCCTGCCAATAAAATACATTAGAATCTTAGAGAAAAACCTAGAGAGTGAATAACAAGGACATAGAATCAGGAGAGGATTGGATGAAAGTATTGCGAGGGACAGAGAGAGAGAGAGAGAGAGAGAGAGGGGGTGTCAATGGCTGTATGAGAGAGGGAGGGACTTAGACGGAAAAAGATAAAGAGAGCTGAGAGGATACACAGAAAAGAGAACTGAAGAGAGGGAACAAGGCAAATAGAGCGTGCTTTTTGTTCAACAGGGTGAAGTAACAGAGACGGAGCAACGGCCATGGAGAGAGTTACAGGAAATCTATGGACTTAGTCTACTCAGCAGCAGCTCGAAGGGACACTGAGAGGCTTGTGTGAGGTAACTGCTCTGCTTTTCACTCCTACTAGTGCTTGTTGATGAGAAAATGAACATAAGAGCACTGACTCTACACCAGAGTTGTCAAATGAAATCTCTGAGTCTCTCCGTCCGTTTCTTAATGGTTTATATTTCATGTGTTGCCGATTATCAAGTTAAGTATTTAAGTATTAGTAGCGAGAGGTGGAACAGTAAGCCGGAGGGGGTTGGGGAGCCTCTAGGCTCTCTTAAATCAATTAAAGAAGTGACAGCTAAAGAAGAGGAGCTGCAATCAGGACATGTTGTGCATTCCTAAGCAGGAGAGCCTCTGTGGAAGAACACGCCTGTGGTTCGAGCCCTTTGATCAGTTTATGCTTATGTGAAGCTAGATTGCAGTTTTTGAAGTTCAGGATTCATTTAGCTGGCTGTAGGGCTTGCTAAGGGGGTTAGTGGATAGGAGAAGTTAGAATCTTGTGTGGCAGATTGGTTGGTAAACACATAAATATGAAGCATTCAAGATGCAATTACATATTTTGTTATATTGGCCCCTTAAAGGGACTGTTTGTAAGAATCAGAAATGCTTGTTAACAGCGACACCTGTTAAGTCAACGAAAGTCAGCGTCGGGCTCGCGCTTGTGCTCGCTCTACATAGACATGAAGGAGCATCGCTAAAAAAGGGGGGCGACACACGTCAGCTAAAAGCACAATATCACTCTATATTTCAGCTGCTTGGCAGTAATGTTAGCTGACCAGACGAAGGTCTCTCCATGAATCAATGCTGATCCTAGTGTTGGCTTTTCCTGCCTCAGCCTCCCGACCGCGGCCGGAGGAAACAGGGGAGACACCGGAGTTTTGGTCGGAGACGATCACTTCACAAGACACGGGAAACCTCTGTTGGTCTGGAGGAGCTGCAGCAGTTATTTCTGCACAAACGTCCACTGTACATTCACTAGATATTCTCAGAGCTACTAACTCTTCTGCAGTGTGGAGTGTGCGCGCATGCATGTGAGAGTGGAGCAAAAGAGTGAGGTGGAGCGCGGTGTGTGAGTGAAGGCAAGCAGGCAGGCAGAGGAGCAGAGTACAGCAGAGACACCGGTCCTGGAGACCAAAGCTATGGTCTCCCCCTCGTCCTCCGACCGCGGCCAACACTGTTCAACAGACGGGCTTCACTAGATACAACCAAGAGGTTTTGGTGCTTCACTGTAGTTTGTGTTGGAGTCTTGTCTGAACAGCGTAGCCACACGCGAGCGCGCATGGGACACCGACCCGGATTGATTTATACGTGTAAGAAGTTACAAACAGTCCCTTTAAGACAAAAAAAATCTTCTTTTATAACTCGTCTGTGAGCTGACATGAGCTGTGGAGAAATGTGGCACTTTAAGCTCAGACAGTAGGTCATTAACATACTAGCATGTTCTAAAATCAATCATGTACATTTCCCAGTGATGTAATCCAAATTCAACATTATCTGTGTAGTCATCCTAATTTAGAAAACTGAAGCTTATCAGATTGCAATGCATCATCATTAGATTGATACCTGATTATGTAATTATGTGTATACATTTTAAACTGATGGTTGCATCACATTTTAAAACTATCCCTGCTCTCTGTTTTGGATGTTAATGCAGTCTGTCGTTATGGATATGTTGTGATTATATACAGGTAAGGGGCGTAGTTTGGCCCCACGCAAAGCATCTCTTCTAAAACAGTGATAAAGCTTGACAATGTGAAAGTAATAGAAACATTCCAATTTAAACAGTTTTTTTATTAACAAGACTCGGTCAAAACTGAGTATCTGTCTGGACCGTATATGTCAGTATGTGAATTTGTGGCTAAATTGTTACACAAATAGTCAGTGGTCATGTCTAATGTTTTGTGAACAGTTTTTTATATCTTAATATTTGATTGAAAGACAACTTATAATGAAGCAAATGACATTCAGTAATAGTAAATGGTAACATTTACTAGTCAGTATATTATACATTTTATACAAGGTGAAAAGGTATTAGCATGACATACAGTATGCAAGGTTAAAAGTATTTCAGTTTTTTATTAAAGCATGTGTATCAAAAGCATTCATCATATAAGTGGTGTGTAACAATATATACTGTACATACTTAGCAAAAGTTTATCAGCGTTGAGATTCTCCCGCTGTCATCACTGACATTGTTGCTGCCGTATTTATTCCTAGATGGAGTGTTAATGGAGTAGCTACAATGTTAGCACAGCCTGGCACTGATCGATCCAAACTCCGTTCAGAAAACAAGCATTTTAAAAGTTGTTTGCTTGTTGTCTTGCGGACAGACTTGAGAAAGCATGAATTCGGTCTTTTTACAAATCGACATCATAATGTCGTTATTTCGGCACATTTTGATCCGTTTATTGCAATTAAATCACAGCACAGTCTGTTTATTTGGGTTCATACTTGTGAGATACAGTCAGTGCAATGGTACTGCATGTGAATATACCTCCCCGCCGGGTGACGTTATGAACCCAGACACGACGGCGTTTGGTTTTCTGACATATCTGGGACTTCACCAACATGTAAAAAGCAACAACAGTAGTTATTTCTTCCATGGTTATTTCTGGAGGAAAGCGAGGCGAAAATTTGCTTTGTGCTTGGTGTTTATGTACGGTAACACAATACGAAGCACAACATAACGTAACTTAAATGAACATAAACAATAGCACATGCACAACAACAGCACGATGCAATGATACATTGAACCGCTGACACGCTCCCCAGAAAACCTAAACACAGAACTGTTCTCCGCCTTTTCACTTTGAAAGAGCAACGACCAATGAGGAACCTCCAACAGTCGGCCGACCAATCCTGTAACTTCATCACTCAGTCAGTCAGTCAGCCAGTGACAGACTTTACGTTTGTAGGGCTGGCCCTCTGCGGTCCAGCCAATAAATGATAACGTTCATGATAATATAGGGGGCTGCTATAGCGGCTTGGGCCCCTTCTGTGTGGAGTTTACATGTTCTCCCCGTGTTAGCATAGGTTCTCTCCGGGTGCTCAGGTTTCCTCCCACCGTCCAAAGACATGCAGGTTAGGTTCATTGTTGACTTTAAATGTCCCGTAGGTGTGAATGTGAGTGTGAATGGTTGTCTGTCTCTATGTGTCAGCCCTGTGATAGTCTGGAGGCCTGTCCAGGGTGAACCCCCACCGCCTTCGCTCAATGTCAGCTGGGATCAGCTCCAGCACCCCCGCGACCCCGAGTGGGATAAGCGGTTACAGATAATGGATGGATGGATGGATGGATAATAATATACAGTATGCCCTCCTGCCTGCACATCCTGAGGCGGTTGCTAGACAGGTGGTTGCTATGGAACGTACACTTCCAGCTAGTATATTTATTTATAGTTTATAGTTATATTGAGTTAATTATTTGGCTCTTTATTTACATTATTGTATGTTGGAGACTGCGGGTGAGATGTGCTTCTGACAACATCATGCCGATATAGTGTTCATGAATGGACATGAATGCTATGCCACCGGGACCGCATATACTAGTGATCGTCCTGGCCCACTATCTCCTTACTGGAGGTGGGGCGGGAGTGGCTGGTGTGTGTGTGAGTGTGCTTGACACTGGGCAGCCATGAAACGTCATATTTGGTTCATGCTGATTTAGCGAGACGTCATGGTGAGGACATGGGAATGTGCTCCCTGAAAAATGTCATTTGCATTAAACAAAACATTCTTTACTCTCTCTTTTCCTCAACATAGCATTGTTACGCCTCGCCTCAGGTCTTTTCTGATGATGAGTGAGCGACATTTTGAGTGCATGAAATTGACCCAAAGAGCCCTCCCGAGGCGACGGGGCTCCCAGGAGATCCAATCCGTCCTCGGGAAAGCACCTTGAATCCGATCAGTGATTGGCTGACCTGTGGTCCAGCATGTCAATCTGAGATGGTGAGGGAGGGGGCATGCCCAACACACCCAGATAGAAAACACAGCTGAGACGAGGTCGAAAGCTGTCGAGTGTTTTGCTTCGGTCCTCTTCGCTAGGCCAATCTTTTCAATAGCATTTGTAGCGTTGTACTTGTAAACTGTGTGTAGTAAGTATTAGAGTAGTGACCACGTGTAGAGTGGTATTAGTGTGCTTTAGCTCGTGTAAGCCGTAGCCTTTTTCCTGTGTGTTTTGATACAAACATTTGTAGTTTTAGCTTAAGTATCTTTGTATATATATTGGACTTTAATCCCTTGTCTTATAGACCTCGGTGTCTAACACAAGTGACATTATCTTTGTAAATATATTGCACTTTAATCCTGAAGCTGTAGGGGTGAACCGCCATTTGATTTAATTGGTTTTCTCCTGTTTTGAGTTAATGAGTTAAGTTTAGCCCATGTATTTTTGTTTGTTTCTTTTGTTACAGGGTTTAGTTAGAACTTGTTTGAGAAGTTGTTTTGTTTGTTATTTTGGCCGTTGATTCACCCTGAGCCTGCGCTTCCTGTGTTTTTCATTTGTAAATAGATTGTTTAATTATTGTGTGCAACAATAAATATTAATTGTTGGAATTCATTCGCCGTTTCACTTGCATTTTATGTTGCGCTACCACACCCCTAGAGTGGGGCGTAACACCGCGGAAACAGGTGGGCCATGAGACCCTTGTCAAGAGAGGGCATCCTCTGCAGACGAAGCCGTGTCTCAGCAGGGATGACCGTAGACTAGGGATGCTCATTTTGATAAAATTCTTAAACGATAACCGACCCTCGTTAACCGATTATTAACCGTTAACTGACAAGATTTGTGCCTCGCATGCAGCGGTGTACCAGCTGCAGGAGCACAACAGATATTCGTCGACGGGAGTCCCCAGTTCACCGTCCGGGAGCGTTAACTTAGCAGCTACGATGCTGCGTGTAGTGTCGCGGACATGCAGCCACTTTCCCAGTAAAGTCTCCGACGCACATTTAGTTTAGTTTAGCAGGTTGTCAGCTTTGTGTCTGTCCAACAGTGTGTGTTTGTGCTACGTTAGCAGCTCTAGCATTGCCGGAGGCTTCGTGCTCGCCGCCGCACACGTAGTCTGCGTAACTTTAGCGAGTTTCCAACAGACCATGTAATCAGCATCATTATGTAGTTATTTCGGCACACTTTTGATCCGTTTACAACAATGTCGCTGCCGTATTTATGCCTAGATAACGTTATGTTGAGTGTTGATGGAGCAGCTGCATAGCCTGGCACCGATCGATCGGAACTCCATTCAGGAAACAAGCATTTTAAAAGTTGTTTGCTTGTTGTGTTGCGGACAGACCTGACAAAGCATGAATTCCCTCTTTTTATAAATCAACATCATAATGTCGTTATTTCGGCATCATTTTGATCCGTTTATTCTATTATTATTATTATTAGGGCCCGAGCACAAAAGTGCCAGGACCCCAACGGTGTCCGGGCACGAAAGTGCAAGGAAACCTATTGTTTTTCTAAGGATTATTATTATTTTTCTGCCCGGAGATTGCCTTTTTGGGACCTTAGCCATCCCCAAAAACTCACCAAAAATGGAATATGCGTCAGAACTGGTGGGAAATTCAATGTTCTGTAGTGACTGAGCTCGGGTGTCTCCAGGGGGCGAAATAGCGCCCCCTAACGTAGGCAGTTTTTCAGAGAAAGTTTCTTCGATCGTCACGAAATTCAAGTATGTCATTGCTGACGTCATCATACCTGGATTTAATATTTTTGAGATTTTTTCGGCCAACAGGAAGTCAGCCATGTTGGACTTCCTGCGTGATTTTAAAATTTACGAACACATGTTTGAAGACTTTAGGATGCACAAAAAATTATGAAACTTTACACACACATCCAAACTAGTAATTACTTTATTTTAGTGGTGAAATTTTGCATGGGCGTGGCATGTTGGCTCTCTAGCGCCCCCTTATGTCTTGTTTCTTGTACTCGGAATCTCATGAAATTTGGCAAAATGATAGACACCTGTGAACTTTATGTAAATGTCTAGCCATTAGGCTCAGTGTGTTTAGCCGGCTCTATAGCGCCCCCTAGAAAAATGGAAAAATTGATATCCGCGCTCCGGTTTCACCTACAAGTACAAAATTTGGTAGACAGATGTAAGATGTGGAGAGAAACAAAAAAGCCTCTTGGAGGTATGCCCAAAACTCAACAGGAAGTCAGCCATATTGAATTTTATGTGCGATTTTGCCCATTTTTCGCCCATTTCTGGGGTTTTATAGGCCGTATACTTTAACGAACTCCTCCTACAGATTTGATCAGATCGAGTTGAAATTTGGTCAGGACCATCTTAAGACCTTGAGGATGAAA
>CAKALU010069590.1:0-31886 GCA_916700995.1 Hozukius guyotensis
CTGTCTCTTTCTCTCTCTCTCTCCCTCTCTCTCTCTCCTCTCTCTCCTCTCTCTCTCTCTCTCTCTCTCTCTCTCAGAGGGAATAGTAGGAAACAGGGTGAAGCGGACGTGCTCGTATCACATTTTCATTTTTTGTGGAAAGGTGAACGACATGGAAAGGAGTTCTTTCTTTTTAGGTAAGAAATTCTGCGTAATTTACATTTTGTTTTTAGATAAAAATTCGAGCTTCAATAGCTCAATATGCGACAACTAAAGCTGTTTCTTGGCAGAGTATGTTTGGAACAGGGTGCAGAAGAAATCCACAATGAGGATTCTCCATTGATAATACTGATCAATGAAATGCATTGCAAGTGAATGATTGTGAAGCTTTTATGTGAATTGAAACTCAACAATCTGCCGTTTTGCTGATAGAAAACATATTTGTTGATACTACAAATCAATGTATATATTTTTCAATTAATATTTTTACTTTTACCTTTAAGACAAGACTCTTCTGTGTCTAAGAGACTGTGGAGTTTGAGTTTTTTAATCTATTGTTTATGTTTCATTATATATCTATTCTATTGTTTATGTTGTTTTTTGTGCTTATGGCTTGAAAAGTGCTCTATAAATACAATTATTATTATTTTTATTTATTTATTTATTAATTTTTTATTTATTTAGTTATTATATTTTTTTTCTAAATGACAGGAAGTTGTTTTTCAACTCCACTCACCATGACTTGTTAATTAATTAGCCTACAAAACATGACCAAATTAGCATCCTGCAGAGAAAGTGACACTTCCCTTTCACCAGTCAGTGCAACAGGCTGAGCCAGGAGTCATTAGACTCCTACTAATACAAGAAGACTCAAATCTTCATATTCAGTGTGTTGCTCACACAAGTCGGAGCAGGTGTCAGTGATAAGGGCCACATGGAGGCAGAGTTTCTACAGATTACTAAGTGGACCTGGACCAGATAATGATACAAATTCAAGTGCAGGAGAAGAAATCTCTCCCTTGTTCAATCTCAGATGTTGGGGAAGGTAGCGATCATTACCTGAAGGAGGGAGGAATTAATTAAAGATGCAGAAAATCAAGACTACATTTGCAGCAGTGAATCGAAAGGAAGTTGTTGATGAGGTTTTACATGCTTAGATGCCACAATTTGCTTCCATCTGCCATCTTAACTGTTCTCTGCCCTACTTCTATGACCTGGTACTTTATCAAATGTTATGTATTATGTTATTCTCTTCTTGAAAAGGGGCCTGCAGTGATGTACCTAGATAAACTAATCCATCAGAAGTAGAATAACAGCCTGTTTTCTCAAGTCAAGGGAGTTGACAATAAAGGAAGAGGCAGTTTGAATAATCAGTGTTTGTGTTGTAGATGACAGGCTGCTGGAGGCAAACACTGACTTCATCACTTCACATCTCTCTTTCTCCTGAAGTGGAGCCTTAACAGTCACGCAATCTCTCTACCGTTCAGTGGTTCAATAGGCAGGTGATCAGCTTTGTTGCTAGAATTGATCAAACGATCTTCTCTTGAATGAGGGCTAATAGACCGTTACTTGGATCAGTCCTGCTTCGTCTTGTTAATTATTTCATCACATTAACAATTGTCACTTACCACCCCCAATCTAGTGTGGTTATATTTTCCCTCTTATTGTCTTTTTGTTAATCTTTTCTCGTCAAGTGCTCTGATTGTTCTGGTTGAATATAACACCACTCTGTCTCACAGATTACTAATTGGTTTTCATGGTGTATAAATTAGTGCCTCTATTCAGCAATCCAACCGAACCCGACTGTACCTCTTGAACCGAAACAAGCTGTATGTTTCTTGTACCACCTACAATGCATATTCACAATACTGAATAATTGTGATTCATTGTTTACAAAGATGATTAACCGTATATTTTACCGCCTCAAGATGCACACTGAATTCATGTTTAGTTGCCACATTCTGTCTTTCTGTTAAACGCTTGGTAAATAAACATGCAAGTAAAGAATTTCCACAATCTGATGCATTGAAAACAAACAGATCCTTTAGAGAATTGATAACACCATAGGCAAGGCAAGTTTAGTTATATAGCACATTTCAGCTACAAGGCTATTTAAAGTGCTTTAAACATCAAAAGCAAGACAAAATGCTAAAGAAACACATCTTAAAAGGACGTTTAAAATACAAGAATAAAAGTTACAGTTCAGCCTAAGAAATTATTTAATAAAAGGCAGGGGCAAACAGAAAAGTCTTCAGCCTTGATTTAAAAGAAGTGAGAGTTTCAGCTGACCTGCAGTTTTCTGGGAGTTTGTTCCGGATATATGGAGCATAAAAACTGATCGCTGCTTCTCCACAGGCCCGCCGTCAGGGGGGGTCAAAGGTTACAGATGACCCCGGTATTGGCCCAGGGTGCATGGGGCCCATGCAAAGTTCTATGGTTGTTGACCCTTAAATTGGATCAAGTACAGCAATTTACTACTGACATATATCACTGACAATACAAGTTATAAGCATTTATATGATACATACATTTATTGTTATTATTAAAACACATTACAACTTGTCATCTGATACCCCACTCCCAGATGTGCAGGACACACATGTGCCACTAATGTGAAGATGTAAAGCAAACTGCAGCCTCACTAATTAAGTCAAAATGCCTCACCAAAAATCAGGGGCTCAAATAAGAAAAGCCAGGGTACAGAAAGAACAGGGAAATGAAAGGAGCAGAGAGGCAATGGCTAAAAAAAACAACCAAAGTTTGAAGAAGCACCAGGTATGACAGTCAAAGCTAAACGTGGCAAAAGTGTGGAGCTAGAAAAACCCGCTGTAACGGGCTAAAGCTATAGAGTGAAAATACTGGTATCATATGAACCTATAGACGACCTGGAGTCGATGGATAAGGGGCCCAATTTGGAAAATTTTGTCCCCATGTCCATCATGCCTAATGGCTGTCCTGCTTCTCCATGTTTAGTTTAGACTTTCGGGACAGAAAGCTGACCTGCAGACGACCTGAGAGGTCTGGATGGTTCAATGTAACAGAAGATCAGAAATGTATGTTGGGGCCTAAAACCATTCAGTGCTTTATAAACCAACTGTAATATTTTGAAATCAATTCTTTGACAGACAGGAAGTCTAAAGTGTAAAGACCTCAGAACCTGAGTGCTAAATGCCTAATGTGTAATCACTGGTTGAAATGGAACCTGTGGTATTAGGTTCTGCTAACAGTCAGTCAGGGCAGTCAGGGCAACCTTTTCCCTTATTGGACTCCTTTTTCTATCATTAAGTAAACTGACGACCCCTGACGAAGTGACACATTTTATGGATATTTCATATTATAGTCAATGCATAACAATAACGGTACAGAACAACTGATAAACTGCACAATAAATACAAATAGTGAACGCAATAACTGCCGGAAGTTTGTGTGAAACGAGACATTTGGATGAATTTTCAGCAGATTATTTCCTGTGAATATTGCATCAGAGATGAGTTTTCCTGCTATTTTTAGGAACTTTTAATACAATTCTTTTTCTATATTATGTATTCTTTTAATTTTTAACAATCATTCATACTTAATAGGCTTCTTTTTTGACAAATTCAGTGTTTTCATCTCCCTGATGCCTGGATTAGCTCTTTGGTTGTTTTAACTGTGTACTTTTCTAATGCAGGATGAGGCTGTTTGGCAGAGAGGGAAGGTTCTGTATAGCTTGTGTTCAGGTCTTCAACGTGTCCTTATCCTGTGAGATTTTTATTTTTTTTTAATTTATCTTAAATAATAATCCAAAATTTAAAAATTACAAATTAATTTAGTTATTTCTTCACAGAAATTAATAAAATGCTGAGATATAGGCCAACTGTATATTTTTATAAAAAGTTGTCCTGACCTCCCGTGAAGCTTTGGCGACCCTTAATGGGGGTCAGGATTCCCAGGTTGGGAACTAGTGAGTCAGGAGTCTACAGACTGGTGGGGAAGGTAAACTAGTTTGTTCAAATGTCGATTTTCACTTAGAAGCCGTTAGGTGTACCATGGGTATGTTAAAATGAAGGCAGATAGTTTTTCTAATTGATATGAGCAGGTCTAGGTCAAACAGTAATAGCAAATGCATTTATTTCATGCTTGATTTTTTTTTTCATTCAATTGCTGCTGCTCTCTAGAACAAGTGAGCAGGCCGTGCTCTGAGGCTCAATGCTACTTTGCCAGAATACAAGGCTGTATCGCTGGGATCAAACTTTCCAGTCCTGTGGTAGTTCCTCCAGCCACTCGCATGCTTTGTTGTATTCTTTTCATATAGTTTGCTTCATCCTAACTATGTGCTACATTGATGTGGTTTGTCTCTGATGTGCCAAACACAAAGCACCGACAACATACTGTCCAGAATGCTCTCAGTGCTGTTGTTTCAGTTCCAGTTTATAAAGATTTCAGTACAGTGATAAAGTGGCTCCCCGTTAAGCCTGACACCGGGTCTGAGTAATGAATGCAACACATACTTATTTGCAGCTGTTGTCCACAGTTAGGTGTGCAATATAAACATGTACAGTAACACATTTCTTTCATCTGAGAGCAGGTAAAACCAGTCATCATTCATTTATATGTTTTGTGTAGAATGGGTCCATGTTTCAAATACAGTGTTGTTTCCCGTCAGCTTTGTGGATACATCTGACAAAGATTTAAATGTCAACGGCTTTATTGCTATGTGTTCCCTGTGGAAAGCCATATTGCACAGCGATAATGTGCATGTGCAAGACATTCTTCCTAATATCATATTGGGACGGAAATGTCATTGTTCAGACATTATGTCCTAAAAGCCTTTTTTTTTTCCTGACGATTGTATGCTCTGACCATTCCTTCCCACACAATTCAATTACTTCTGTAATAGGATCCCATTAGATTCAAGTGTTTGTTATTTATGTCAATATATTATTAAATTTACCCTGCAAAAACATAAATACAACAAAAAACATTCAAATGTGCAGTGAAGCATGTTTGGACATCAGCACCAGGTTCCAAAACCTTTCTAGGCCTTTCACAAAATATCTAAACATCATTGAAACGTTATGATAAAATGACAGCATAGGGCCGAGGAAATGCTTCCTATTCCACTGTATGACAGTTTCTTCCCCCTTGAGGCTACTTTACCCTCCAATGATTGGACCGTAACAGTGTGGTGGTACTATCCTATTAGTAGTGTTGATCATTACTCAGCTGATGTGTCAGTGGTGTTATGTAATGGTCTTTCTTGGAAGGTCATCACATCAGTAGGATCCCTTTGAGAAGCGCCTGTCATGGTAAAGCCTGATTGCCTTATAAACTATTGAAGGAAATGAGCACAAAGCTTGTCTGTGTGACAAACTTATCAAACTCATAAATACCATGAATAGAGTGCTACAGGAATGAGTCCCAAAACCTGGAAATTAGTTATTATTTTAACACTTCCGGTTCCCTCGTGTGGAAGTCAATGGTTTTTTGAATGGGTTTTTAGTTAAATGCCTGAAATAAGGTGTGTAGTTAACACAAGCTTAAGAGATTTGACGTTTTGTTCTACAACATAAAATATATCAATAAATACCCAACTTGTGAATTTTGAAGCTTTTATATACCTTAAAAAAAGCGGTTGCTAACAAGTGGCTAAATGTTGTGTATTCACGCTCATGCGACCGTGGTGTAGTTTACTTCTAGCGATTGCATTCACACTTCAAAAATCATAAAAGTGGTGTTCATTTATGGAGATTATCTTGCTGAACAAAACATGTAAATATCATAAACGTGTGTTTGCCACAGAGTTTATTTTCTGCAATAATCCAAAATCCAATTTGAAAAATCTCATTGGCATTTTGACAAGGGAACCAGTGTGACGCTACCTTCCTGGTTGGCCTACAAAAATACGTCATCCCAGCAGCACCCTATTCTAAATGATACTATGTTGTTTGATAATGTTCCTTATTAGGTCTGACTGACTGTTACTCGGGCTTCCAACTAATTGATCTATTCAAACTGAGGTCATCCAGTGTTCAACACTTACATAATGATAATATGAAACTTTAATAAACCCTGCAGGGAAATTGGGTTGTTATTGTTGTTGGAGAATAACTCATCATAGTGGAAGGCTATTTTTAAAAATAAAATGAAAGTAAATGGATGCATGAAATGAATGGTACTGCACCACATTGTACAATGAGAATATTGAATAGAGATATATGAATGAAAGCTTTTTTGGAAAAGTATGTAGCACATATGCAGGATGTGCAAAATAATAGCAAACACACATGGCACATAATGTAAAAGAATGTGAAATGGACAATATTAATTATGAAAAAGTGTATATAAATACATACAGAACATTTATACATTACAGATAAAAGACAAAAAACAAGAAGAATAAAATAATAAAAGGGAATTCACAGCATGCAGGTAGGACGAGCAAAACATGCATAGTATTTGCATTAACACGGCTACAGAAGGTGTTTCTGCATCGAAAATGTGTAGGTTGTGTTATTATCATCTCTAGTGGGGGATGCCCTTTTGCATATATTCAACTGTAAAATAAAGTTGTGCATCAGTTCCATAGGTTTTGGATGAGAAATAAAGTAGCTAAATGAGATTGTGTTTGATGGTCAGAGGGGATCATTTAAATAAGTGGAATACAGGGGTTAACATGATGCTATGTCCTTGTTACCATGACGTTTTTAGTGATGATAGTGGCATGGCTCTAGCGATGGCAATGTCGGGCTGTTCACATCAGTTCACATTGGTCCAGACACTGTTATTGGATGGATTGCCATCCAATAATTACAGTTGTGGCTTGAAGTAAAATGTCTCTAGAACTGTTGGATGGATACCCATTAAATTCGGTACACACATTTACGTCCCACTCAGGAGAAATTGTAATAACCTTGGTGATCCCTTAAAAGAGTGCTTCACCGATTTTGTACCCCTGTCACATTGTCGGACTCACAATAGACAATGCAAAAGCAGAGATGCTGTATTTTTTTATTCCATGCATTCTACTTCTTTGTAAAAACCTGGGGCCTCTATTACCCACAATGCAACTCAGCCACTGACAGTTAGGTCGGAGATTCAGGCTCACCTCCAGAGGTTTTGCATTTTCAAATTGTAGTCTTCAGCCCCAACCGAGGCAGACTCAAAAGACAATTCATTAGTCTTCAGAAAGCTTCCTGTTGAGCCACAAAAGGCTTTATACAACTTTTCATTGTCATTATGTTGCTACGGCAACAGCTTTGGTCCAAGTTTACTTCCTGTCAGTTACTGCATTAACAAACATTGCAACAGGAAATACAAAGGGGCCCATTTAGGCTGTTTATGTTGTCAAGTTTGAAAAAGCTTTATACAACTTTTTTCACACGTTCAGTCGTACCCCCCCAAGACATTCCCCTTTAAATTTTCCTCTAGCCCCATCATCAGGTCAAAATGTGAATTTGTCCAATACTTTGGTTTATGACCAAATACCTGCAATAATGAATGACAGTGACAACACCGATGATGAACATATTAAACATTTTATATCAGCATATTAGCATGCTGACATAAGCATTTAGCTCAAAGCACCATAGTGCTATTATGTGCTCTTTCTGTCTAGATAAAATATCATAATTATTTTTTGTCTCTTTGTTTCCTGAACCTTGATGCTGTATTCAGAAAAGTTTGCCTATCACACTCTATACATTTGCATATCGGTGTTTGCTGCTTCCGTTAGCTCACTGAAATGCACCACAGTGTGTAATAAAAAGTTGTAAATTTAATATGTAGATGTTGGCAGTACTGCCTAATGCACTCTGGATAATACAAAGGAGTAATATGCAGTGGCTTTAATATGAAAGTCACGGCTTAAAATTAGAGGCTGGAGCTAGACTTCTAATTTAGAGGATACTCACACATTCATATACTGTATATGTGTCTATAGGCTACTACAGTATTTATGTATTATGTGTCAGTGTTCCTTACTCTTGGACAAGCTTTCTGTTCAGTTCATTGGTCTTCTGTGTGTCCAAGGCAAACAACGCTGTAAGATAACCCACAGCACACAGTGTGATCAGAAATCATTGAATACTTTAACTATGACACACTTGAGTCATATGTGTGTTCAGAATATTGTTCTGATTCCTCAGTTCCCACTGCATTGTGCTGGAGAACTCCTAAAGGTGTTGGTCTTACAATACGTTAAAGATGCATCACACTGGCATGGAAAAACATTATTATACAGTTGATGAAAAGCTTTCTAAATCTGTCATCTTATTGCCGTATTCTTCCATTTTGCCTGTATGATAAAGAAGCACATTTAGAAAATCTGAAATAACATAAGAAATAGTGTTGGTTACTAGAAAAAAGAAAGCAACTTGATTCTTTTAGCCATTCCTCAATTCCCCTTTTGGACCTTTTAAGCTGTTTTATTATTGTCGTTGAATCTCCTGCACCTTGCAAACAAACATGATGGTTATTTTCAGCTGGCTCAAATTTCACGCAAGATTTCCTGTTAAACACACCGCCCATTAGAGTAGGTTCAGGTGACATAACACTCCCTGACACATGTTTGGCCACTCACCAGGTTGACATCCAGGTTGAGGGAGGATGTGGTGAAATAGGATGTGTAATCAGGCGGCTGTGTGGGCCGTCGGGGGCAGCAGGTGTGAGAAGGTTCCTCGCTTGCCTGAGCCTCTCCTTCACTCCTCATTAGTAACCTCGCAGACACCTGGCTGTCCAACTAAGAGTGTAAAAACAATTTAGCCCATCTAAGATTGTGGTTCAGTTTTCCTAAAGACTCACATTCTTTTGTCTGCTTGTATCTAACGGGAAAGTCACCACACAGCAGTGAGTAACACATTAGATAATTTGTGAACAATTTGAGATAATGGCAATGTGAGAGCTCGGTGACTAAGGCTAATCAACAACCAACCTCTTAAAAGCTAATTTGGAGAATTAGATCAAGCCACAGTCAACTTTCTTGGCAGTATGGTTTTGATAATTGTGTGGAACAACAACCACAGTGGAGTGCAGAGGAAGCGGCTGAGCGTTAATGTTTTAGTCATTGCATTGCAGTGTGGGTGTTGTTTAGAGCTCTGTGGTGAAGGTCTGTTTTTGGACTGGTGCTGGTGTGGGTCTGGCTGTACTAATGGTTCTGATAGTGGTCACATGAGGGAGTGAAATAAAACAAAGATGTTTTCTAACATTTCAGCCTTTATCTTCGTCTAATTATACAAATTATTTCCTCTTCTTCCCACTCATTGCTGGTCACAAGATTGTTGTTTTCAATTGTTTTTCTACTTTTTCATGTCAGTATTAAAGGAAGAGTGTGTAACTTTTTGGGGGATCTATTAGCAGAAATGGAATAATAATTCTTAACTATATTTTCATTAGTGTATAATCACCTGAAACTAAGAGTCATTGTGTTTTTGTTACCTTAGAATGAGCCCTTCATATCTACATAGGGAGCGGGTCCTCTTCACGGAGTCCGCCATGTTGCTCCGCCATGTTTCTACAGTAGCCCAGAACAGACAAACCAAACACTGGCTCTAGAGAGAGTCTTTAGGGTTTTTACGTTACCTGAAGGCCACCGTAGTTCTCTACACGCTTGTGAAACTGCGTTAATGTGAGCTGCAAAGTGCAAAACCGAGGTACCACCAGCTGCCGTCTGACTTCTGTTGCTCCAAAAGTAATGTTATTATGATAAGGATGGCCTCTGAGTGAGGTGAACGGCGTTACCACGGTTTTACACTCGGCGGCTCACGTTACCACAGCCTTGGAAAGGGAGGAGTGAGCAGAGGGGTCAGTTGGTTGCAATCTGCAACCACACCACTAGATGTCGCCTAACAGCAGCAAAGCGAATAAACTTAAAATTATTAAAAAATTTAAAATCTTAAAATTTTGAATTATTCCTTCGTTGTGACCCAAACAGAATATTGACTGTGAAGACAAAGACACCACATAAGGTATTGTTTAGGGCTGGGCAATATATCAATGTTATATCGATATTGTGATATGAGACTAGATATCATATTAGATTTTGGATATCGTAATATCGTAATATGCCATAAGTGTTGTCGTTTCCTGGTTTTACAGTAAAATTTTGTAATTTTGTAAACTTACCAGATTGTTATAGCTGTTCTATTATTTGCCTTTTCTCACTTAGTCATTATATGCACATTATTGATTATTTATCAAAAATCTCATTGTGTATATATTTTGTAAAAGCACCAATGGTCAACCCTACGATATTGTCACAATATCAATAACGAGGTATTTGGTAAAAAATATTGTGATATTTGATTTTCTCCATATCGCCCAGCCTTTGTTAAGAGTATTTGCATCTGTCTTTTTTTTTTATTTCACTGTGGCGATCTCACTAGCAGATGGTAGATGACTATAAACAAGTCACTTAAGTGCGTCATGTATACATACCATAGACAACAGTCTAAATGACCTTTACGTAAATGCACCATAGATGAGCCAAGCGCACTTGTTGTTTGCTGATAAGATCTGGACTGACTGAAAGAGCTGCCTTGTGCTTGTGGCAATAAACAGTTACTTTTTATTGTCATATATATTTTCTTGCCAACAGTAATGTCTGTGTCCGTTTTAGTAGCTTTCGTCTTATGGAAGAGACCCATTTGTCATTCAACCCTTTACTAAACATATTTCACTAAAAAAAAGGGGTTTGATGTTTGTACCAGGGTATTTTATTACTATTGATTATGAATACGGCACCTTTCTGAGTCAATTTATTTTGTCTTTTGTTTGTGTGACTGGTGCTTTTCTGGGAGTATAATACCCAGATCCAACTGTCTCTACTCAAACACCCCTATATCAGCTAAATTGTGTTGGCATTCCTGTTCAGCCAGTTTGAAAACGTAATTTGCAAAATGGAGTCGGTGATTACCGGATCAATGGAAGTTCCCCTGCCATTTCTCAGACACAGCTCCCTCTGCCAGGAACCACACAATGGACAACTGTATGGACATATTCTATCTATACTGTATGTTTCACTGGCTTTCTCTGAGTGAGTCTCACTCTATGGATGTCATTTTACAGCACTCAGTAAAGCTGGGAAGAGAAGAAATAAGGCAGGGCTTTGCAGCGCCAGGTGTTTTTCTGTCAGCTCATAATCATTAAGCAGCTACAAATAAAGCCACTTTACACACAATGTCCAGAGCAGCAGCGTTGTCATTATATACCATTAACCCCCAAGAGAGCGGGAAATTCAATGTGTCAGAGGTAATTGACATGGTCAATCAGAATCTATAGATCGTTTGCCTTAAAAAAAAAAAAAACACCTGTCAAAGTGTGCATCAAGAAATGATTTATAATTAAATGATTTCTGGCAGGGTAGGTCATTCCAATCAGTACGGACTCTAAGTGTAGTATCTTGATTTTAGTCCTTTTTCCATGTAGAGGATACACGTACAGTTGCACTATTAATGAATTTGTTTATTTTCCAATTACTCTGTGTAAAAATATTGTGTAGTGGCAGCTTGTTATAAACCTTCCTCGCCACTTCTTGCAGGATGTAAAGGGCTGTAGACACTCACTCTCCTTGGTCCGCTATCCAAATGGTGAGGCTTGTATTGTGATTGAAAGGTAGTTCATTCTATGAAAAGAAACAAAAAGAAAAAAAATATTCATATGCAATTATAGACTATCAAAAACTGACCAATTCTGCTGAAAATAACTGAAATACAGTCTACAATCTAGCTTAACTTGCACTAATCACACTTAAAGGGACACACCCAAATTGTCCAATAGCAGGACAGACTAAAGGAGCACAAATCTTAGTAGGGCAAAACACACATCAAAGAGTCAAAATGCATCAAAGCCCATTCTACAACTAGACTAATTACCTTAATTCTAATCCATATCAAACATTTTCCATGGAATAACAGATTGTACTTTTGAAATGAGAATCAAATACAAAAAATCCTATAAATAATACAACATGGCTCTTACATAATGTATGTATTTTAATAGAGTTATCAGAACGATGCAGCACTCTGGCTTAAAAAACAACTCTGCTTCATTTAGGCATTGAACCTGTTGCATGTATGCAGGTGTAACAACCACTGTCTGATTGTCTCCTTGTGTCTCTCTAATTATTATGCCTATTATAAATGAAATTAGCTCAGAAAATAAATGGAAAATCATTGAAGTATGATATTTTCCTGCTAAGTGAGATTTGGAGCTTAACTGCATCACTGGAGGATGGTGGTTTTTCCAAATTTGTTGTAGTAATTATAATGTACAAATATACATTTGCAAATGAATCAAATATTTAAAAACATTTTTTAAATATATTTATTTTGTATTTTCTAATTTTCAGTCTAAAGTGAGTCACTTTTTTAAATTTTGCTCACTTGCATTCATTCATTACTAAGTGCAGTATTTTGATTTTAGTCCTTTCTTTCATGTAGAGAATACATGCAGCTACAGTTGTACTATTCGTAGTATGCACTATTTGTTTATTTTCCAAATACTTAGTGTAAAAATAATGTATGTATTTTAATAGAATTATCAGAAAGCTGCAGCACTGTGGCTTTGCTTTATCTAGACATTTCACCTGTTGCGTGTTGTAGTTGTAACCACCACTATCTGACTGTATCCTCGTTTCTCTCTAATTATTATGCTTCTTATAAATGAAATTAGCTCAGAAAATGACAAGTGACATTTGGAGCTTAAGTGGATCACTGGAGATGTTTTTTTTTTTTTTTTTTACAAAATGTTTGTATTAATTATAATGTACAATCATACATTTGAAAATCAAACAAATATTTGTATTTATTTATTTATTGTGTGGCTAAAGTGAGTAAACCATTTTGCTCCCTTGCATTAATTCATTATTGTTTTTGGCCACTAGGGGGCAGCACAACAGGCTGTAAACACAACATCTACATATAATTGCCATAAAGTTGAAGTGGTGAATGTGCTACAGTAACGTTAGCTAACAGTTGCTTATTTACACATACAGCAGACACGGAGCGATATCAGTCATTTAGAGTCGTGTCTCTGGTTACCTGACAAATGTAAGTTGACTATTCACTCTCCTTTTAGCTCAGTTTTTTTGTCTCAACTAAAACTCCATTTGTCTCTTTAGCTGCTAAATGCTCCACTTTGTTCACCAGCTAGCTAACTAACCGTACGCAAAGCTGGCCGTTAGCTGCTAACCGCTAACTTTGCGGCTAGCTAACAGTGGGTTTAGATCAGGGGTCAGCAACCTTTACTATCAAAAGAGACATTTTAGGCAAAATAAAAAATAATATTAAATCTGTCTTGAGCCGCAAAACATTTGAGCATTGTGATGAAGGTAACACAGTTACCTTAGTAACTAAGTCTAATGCAGTGAGGGCCAAAGTGCAAATGTACAACGGAGTATTAGGGCCACATTGAGGGAAAAAAATCTGAGATTTACAGAATAAAGTCATAATATTACGAGAATAAAGTCGTAACATTACAAGAATAAAGTCATAATGTTACGAGAAAAAAAGTCATAATATTACGAGAAAAAAGTCATAACTTAACGAGAAAAAAGTGATAATGTTACGAGAATAAAGTCACAACTTTACGAGAAAAGAGTCGTAATATTACGAGAATAAAGTCACAACTTTACGAGAAAAAATAAAACAACACGTAAAATTACTACTTTTAATATTGACTTTATTCACTTAATACGACTTTTTTCTCATAAACTTATGACTTTATTCTCATAATATTACAACTTTTTTTCTCATAAACTTTTGACTTTATTCTCGTAATATTATGACTTTATTCTCATAATATTACAACTTTTTTTCTCATAAACTTTTGACTTTTTTCTCGTTATATTATGACTTTATTCTCGAAATCTCAGATTTATGTTGTTCCCTCAATGTTGCAAGCTGTAAAGCCAAAACAATGAGTTAAAAGATGCCAAAACATTGCCTGTAATGGTAATAATGTTGATGTGGGACTTGGTAAATCATAGTTCAGCTGAACAACATTTAGACCAGTATGGTCACCAGTTGGCCCATTTCTATCAGCTCTAATGAGCTGAGCCAGTCTCCCTTGCCTCAGGAAAAGATTAATGTTCCATGATTAATTTGCAGATTTTTTTTTTACCATATTTTTTCATTCATTTCATCCGTTTTCCCCCTTTAAAATTTATGTCACTTTCTGCTTCATGAATAATAAATCAAATTGGTTTATTTGTGTTCTGGTAAACAAAAGTCCAAAGAAGAAAATCTCTCATATCAACCTCTGTTCTGCTGCTTCTCAACCAAAAGCCTCTAGTTATTTGTTGGTGTTGGGGCTTTATCTTCTTCAGTACACACAAGATATTAGCAAATCATGCATGTTTTTTTTTTTTTCACTTTGTGCAGAAATGTTGATACGTGGAGGTGTTAGTGGAGACCTCCTGAAATCAAGGAGGTACAGCTTTCTTGTACAAGTGATACCATCATTGACTCAAGAGGGCCTCTGATCATTAGTGCCTCAATCATAGCAGTGTGTCCACTTATTGACAGCAGTCTAATTAAGCACTCTCATTGTGCTTTAACAGTCTGATGGATTTTAAGCAGATGCTCAAGACAGTTCAATAGCTTTCTTCCTTTATCTGTTCTGTAACCGTAACTACACAACATCCTCTTTTTACGGCTCAATATCTTCACCGCACAAGTTATTTAGAACCATTTCTCTCCGAAGGACCATAAAACCATAAATCTCTCATTCGGCTAACTAAAATGGTGAGGTCTCTAGCTTCATAAAGCTAGAGTAGGAGTAGGAGCAGCAACACTGACGCTTTTGCAGCATGTCAGGCAATAAGATGTATTGTGTGCATGTCTTGCGTAGCACCTACTGTAGATAATGGAGAAGATGGGTTGATAAAATGACTTTCCCTCTCTTTCTTTTTGCTTTGTAATTGCACCATTAAGCACAGCACTAGCAGGATTGTATGATTATTTGTTTTGAGGGTTGCATTACAGCTTATCTAATTGGTTCAGGTACTCAGAGTACTGGTAATATTTTAGACTGACTGAAGACAGTGAGAGCTGTTGGGCCATTGGCAAATTGCTTAGCTGAACAAATCATATTTACCCAGAAGCTGGATCTCTTCAGGCTTTTAACTGATGTAGCTATAATCCAACACCCAAGCACAAGCTGGCTGAGTGTCTGCACCTGTAAATGGGAATGATGTTGCTATATCATGTCTGCACTAGGGGTGTAGTGAAAAGCTACTGAATCTGTTCACAAACTAAAAGCTGTACAATTGTTTATGTTTCGGTCAGATGGAAACAGAAAATCAGGTTTTAACAGCAGTAAAATACAAGTCAGGATTGCAATAGGCCATTTTGCATGATTGCATGAGGTTGTGCATATAATGGAAAGAGGCCCAGATGAGTATGAACTTGGTCTAGATGAGTATGAACTTGGTCTAGAAACTATTGAAAAAATCTGAAAAATCACTTTTGGTCATTTTGCATTCACTTTTGAGATGGTTTCTGACTTCAGCTTGACAGTTTCCTGTCTACTGTCTCCTGTCTAATAAAAGATATTTCTTGACATGATAATTCGCAAGGCATTTAGCATGCAATAATTTGCTTTTGGCATGTCATTTGTACGTCATATAGTCTGTACTGACTGCGATGTAAACACATTTGCATAAATATGCTACGCTCAGAGGTAGTGACTTAAAAGGAGGGGAGGTGGATGGGTCCAACAAACACAGGACTTTCAACCACGAGACCAGTGTTTTGTTTTTTTGTAAGTTACGTCTCTGACGTGTTTTCTGTACTTCTGTTATGTTGTTTACATACGTATTTTCCTAAGTTCAGGTACTTATTTTAAGCCCAACCATGATGTTTTTTTCCTAAACCTAACTAAGGGTTTTTGTTGCCTAAACCTAACTGGGGACAATACCATGGTTTGGTTGCATGCCATGGTGTACAAATGACACGTGAAAAGCTTAAAATTTGTCCTCATGACAGGCGGAATATCCTTGTAATGTCGTGCTATTTATACGCCTTCCCGTGAGATTGAGTTGAAAAGATCCAGACAAACTGTTTTGTGAATCTTTGATGTCATTAAAGTGTGTACATTGATAATATTATTATGTGTCTCACTTTTTCTTTCCCTGTATTCCATTTCCTCTCTACTCCCTTTCCTACCTGCAGCACTATGCTGAGATCCCGGGCAGCCTTCCCATTATGCTGGAACTGGGCTCCTGTTCGGTCAGCTCTCAGTCTCTGACAGGGGACCACAATGCTTTGGGGCTACCTAGAGCCCCATCGGGGCCGGAGTCCCCGGGGGTTGTTCTGGGCATGGGGGCGATGTGTGGTAGCAGCACCCCGAGGCACCACATCCTTCACTCGTCACCATCGGACTGTGAGAACTGGCAGAAGCATCGTGCAGGACTGGCCGGAGGATCCAGCCTGTTGTCCGAGTCCCACTCCCTCCTGGAGCCCCCAAGTCTCTCAACCAGCTATGACACCCTCTACCTCCCACACATGTCTGGCCATACTCCCCCGCTACATCCAAACCGTCTCGGCCTCTCTCTCGATGTGGCCTCGACCTTTGAAGTTGGAGGGGGCATGCTGGGGGTGGATGGAGATTTGGCGGTCAGTCCCAATGTGATGAAGAGACGTCGGGGCGGCCTGATCGAGCAGAGGGACATTGTCAAGGCCCACCTGGCTCATAAGATTCACAGCACACCACAGGCACGACGCAAGGAGTGGGAGTGAGTATGATGCTGCTATACATACAGAAGCCTGGCTCTCTCTCTCTCTTACCTGGTAAATTATTCTGAGCTTTATCCTAAATATAGTCATGTAGAAACACAGCTGCATACAATAATGTCTTCAACATTTGTGAATATGATAACATCTGCTTTTTATGAGACAAACATCACTATGTTGTATATTTATATATTTATATGGTTTGGTACAATTTCATTATATTTAACATCATTGTGACAATATTCAATATTCAATTGGTGGCTGGAATCAAAACCTACGATGATGCAACTAAAATGGATATAATGTTCAGGTTTGTTTCAGCCACACTTTATTTGTGTAGTCCAATGAATTCAGCCAGGTGTCAGGTAGGGATGGGTGATATGGACAACATCTAACATCAATTTTTGAAACAATTAATTAAGAATATAGAAAAAGTCTCAGTAAGAGAACATTCAAAACGAGTTCTCTCTTTAATGTACAGTTAGAAAAGAAGATGCAAGAAATACAAAAACATTTTCACACGTTTTCTCATTACTAATGTCAAACACTAGAAATATGGTGTGTGTTGACAAGAGTTACAGTTATAAAGATTGCGAGAAATATTCAATGCATGGGTCTGTGTATGTTCACACAGCACTGTGGGTATGAGTCAGGGTCTGAAATTAACTTTTTTCACTTCCTGTGGCAGGAAAGTATTTTTTTTTCTGTCACTCAGAAATTTTAGCTGCCACTTTTGAAATCTATGTGCTAAATGAAGGAATGACATTCTAAATCTGATGTAATTCAATGTTTGATATATTTTACATAAAAAAAAATACTATATGCATGGTAAATTAGAGTGTTCGAATCACACCGTAGCTTCCGGGGAGACCTGTTTTACGGGGACGGGAGGGTACTCTACACAGTACTGCACTGTACTGTTATTGTCATCTATAGTGGTTATTTGCATAAAAACACAATTCAAATGATTAGGAAATAAATTATTGTATTTGTTTTTATTCAGATATTTGCTTTGATTAAACAAAAATCTTGGCATCAGTTAGTTAAAAATATAATTAGTTTTAATTATGTATTATAAGCTGCTTAAAGATAGTGTTAGGAAGTTAATCATGTCATAATAATTCCATCTCTAATATCTATTTTATATTGCTGTGAAAACATCTCCTTCAAACAACTGGATTTATTCAAGTTTCTCTCCAAAAATGTAATTATACGAGTTTACATTTGAACACATCATGATAACGTTAGAAATTGCCTTCGCCCAGTAGTCATTTTTACTGAACAGAGCTTGAACGCACCATGCATGTTATCACCTCCGTTAACATTAGAAGCTCTGTTATTTAGCCAAGCAGGACTTTACTGCTTTTTTTTCTCTCCACCATGGCTCCAGTCCCAAACAAACTGAAACATGATACAGCCTGCGTATGCCATTACATCATTGTGTATGCGTGACTGTTGGAAAGCATCAATACAGAGGAATCGATAGAGGAGGCATTAGATGCCGAGAAATTGGTCAACCATGAACTGGTTTTCAATAGGAAAATATTTTCTATTCCTATCCTTAGCGTTTTCCCTTCCTGCCAAAGTAGCGGATGGCCTGACGATTTTACCCGCCACTGCTAACAATTTACCCACATTTGGCAGGTGGCGGGTGCTAGTTTCAGACCCTGGTATGAGTGCAGATTTTAAAGAATAGTTTGACATTTTTAGGAAATAAGCTATATTTTGCTATTTTACAGGGGGTCTATTTCTCGGCTGCGAGCCGTTGCCAAGCTTCCTGCGATATTCCAGGAAGTTGCTGCTCCACGCCAAGAAATAGAGGGTCACATAATCCCCCGTAAAACAGCAATTTGTAATTTGTACACTTAGATTTTAGTGTGAATTAAACAAACGAGATATAACGTGTTAATAAGTGAGCTTTAGAGGTGCTGGTAGGTGGATTGTGTTGATGATTCCCCTGCTTCGAGCATTTTTGCTAAGCTAAGCTAACTAGCTTAATATTTACTGTGCAAAAGCGAATAAGCGCATTTCCTAAAATGTCGAAACTATTCATTTAAATGTGACCCAAACTTTTGCTTTAGGTGTGCATCCTTCTGTGGAGTGGAGAAAATATTGTCTCGATCTAAATGAATGCTATAAGGTGTGATGCTTGGCGCTTCTGCGAGGGTCGCGAGTGTCCACATGGCCAAAATGACATCAATGTTCAGTCACAGGCTCATGGCACATGCATGTGTGTGTGTGTGTGTGAATGTTAAAGTGCCTGTGTGTGTGTATTTACTGGTTTCCTGCCCTGCAGCGCGGTGGATCTTCTCGCTGATTATAGCGGTGACGCCCCCCTCTGTTTCCCTGCTGAAGCTGGGGCTTCACCTCTTGTGGCGTTGGCACCCTCTGTGCCCCCCCTCCTGCCTCACCACAGGTACAGGATGCCACATCCCATACTGAGTTATGTCTATAGCTAAAGAGACAGAGGCTTGGGGAGCGTGACGGCAGAGAGAAAGTGGGAGGATAGATGGGAGGTGGAGAGGAGCTGGATGATGAAATACAATGAACACTGGGGAAGAGATGAGGAGGGAACAGAAATTTGAAGTAAGAGGAGTAATTTGCTGAATGAGAACCCTTCCTGCTTTCATTTGCATTTGATATTTAAGCCCATGTGACAGTGGTTATTGATGTGGTTGATAACTGGATCACCAGGCCTGTAGAGATGCTCGGTCATGGACCGGATAACTATTCTCTCCCCTGCCTGATATAATTATTACAATACGAACATGACAGATCTACTCCTCATCTGCTGAGAGGACAATGACCAGAGTGAGTCAGGATATGTTACAACCATGAACATCCACCTCTCAGGGCCACTTAGCAACAAACCCACAGCCGCCTGACAGGAGGATGGAAAATGAGATGTTGCACCTGAGCCAAAGTGTGCACCTGCTTTTGTTTTTCAAAGGAAATTAGTCTGTTTTCAAACCAAGCGAGAGCACTATGTTATGAAAAAGAAAGCTTGTGTGAGTGAGTTTTTTCCAGCTATTAACAGAGCTCATGGCAATATTATTCAGTCCATCACTCTGTTTGTCCCTCGCTTCACTTTAGCCTGTAGCAAGATATCTCAACTGCTGGTCAGATTGCCATTTAGTTTTGGATGGATGTTCATAGTCCCCAGTGAACTACTTCTAAAATTATAGTGACCCCACGTCATATAGCGCCACCATCAATTTTTATTGTTGTATTCATGACAAAGTATCTAGAAAACTCAAGTTTCAAGTTTTCTTCAATACATCATGATGTTCATTAGGAAATTATGGTCCCATTTAGAGTAAAATAGATGATAAAGCAGGGTATGTTTTAGGGCGTGGCTACCTTGTGATTGACAGGTCGCTACCACGGCGTTGTCCAGTCTGGGTGTTGTCCACGTTTTTGTCTTACAACTTTAACCTTTTCACAGTGTGTTTTCAGTTCATGAAAGTTAATTGTAACCTTTTTGGTCACATAAAAATGTCTAGCTCTAGGGATGTGATGGTGAAAGAAAAAGCTGCAGGTTTCCACCCAGCGCTGCGCACACCGGCTGTGACCGCGCCGTCCTCCTCACGGCGATTGCCTTATTAACGTTACGGTTCCCTTATAACATTGGGTTTGAATGTGAAATATTGCCAAATACACGCGTTAGCTTTTCGCTTTGACACCAAATCCTCTGCCATCTCTCGGTCTGTGAAATATGACACCTGCTACTCTGAGCTGAGACTCCGTATGGAGCAGACTCTTTCACTTTCTGATATTATTATTGAGAACATGTCGCTGATACGCCAAAAACTAAAACTAAATGGGGTTATTTCTGTAAAGAAAAGCAAAACGGCGGTGGGGGTTGTGGGTACGTAATGTAATCGGTGTGTGCCTGACCAACGTGTAACACAGATAACACCGACTACCACGACACGCCTACTGAGCTCCGACCTCTCCTGTCACTTCTGGTTGCAAAAAAAACAAGATGGCGACGGCCAAAAAGCCAAACTTGAGGCTTCAAACGGCAGTCCACAAACCAATGGGTGACGTCATGGTGACCACGTCTACTTCTTATACAGTCTATCTGTTCCCCAGAGGATGAACTTTCTTGACTTAGATTTAAATTTATTTAGATTTACAGATCACATAACACACAAGTAGTCCACAAAATCTTCATGTATGCACTCATTTCATCCCAGCTCACAACAGTGTCAGTGAGGCAGATTGTTCATGGCTGCTACTGCAGCAGAAAAATCTGAGAGTTCTTCTCCATCTCAGTGTTCTGTATCTCCGACCAGATGGAAGTAATGTGTGAAGTGGTGATTTAAGGGGTGATCAGTGACATTTGATATTGTGAGTTTGCACCTCTTTCACATTACTGGTTCTATTTTAACACTGCAGGCATTGATATATACTCTGTAGTCTGATAACCTTTGCTGAGTGTATTCATACTCCGCAGAGCAGGAACCCATTTGAGTCTGGCGTTTCCATGACCTGGTCTGTAGTGTCAGACTGCACATTTTTAGCCCCCCTGTTTGGTTTTGAAAAACAACAAAACCATCAGTGTGTTGTTTCCTTCTGAACCCTTTGTGGATGTTAATGAGCAGTGCAGCCTCTATGAGCCTCTGACTTTGTCTTTAGTCTAGTTTGTTTGTGCTTCCAGTGAGGATCTTCTGAAAGATTTGCATGTCAGATACAGAGCTCCACCTGAAAGACGTGTTGAAACTGCAAACACTGCTTTGTAAATGAAGCAATTAAGCCTCCAATTCTTGTTCTGCTTTTGGCAGGGGTTGAAATATGTTTGTGTCTGTACTTGCAGATGCATTTGCATGTGTGTGAGTCTGTGTGTAAATACATTTGTAGCATTTGACACGTGGCGGTCTGGATAAAAACATCCTATCGGAAGTGCTTGATGAAATAACAGTACTTAGAGTTGGCCCTAATGACAGTAATCAGACTGAATCAATCTGGCATTTCAACGGCATCAGGAGTAGATGGTGGTCACAAATAGAGGAGAGCACTAAAAATGTTTTGGTCTCTATTTGACCTTGGTGCTGTGTGTGTTTGTGTGTGTGTGTTTCTGAGGGAATAGAGAGGAAGAGACAACACTATGCCAAAATGTTTGTAATGTTTTGCGCACTATTTTATAGAAAGTCCACAAAAAAATCAAGCCAGAATTAGGAATCTTTGGGATCATGGTATCGGTATAGAATATAAAACAAAGTTCTGCAGATTTTAAAGATTTGTCCAACACAAAACTGGCCAGCCTGATTACAATTCCTGGTGTTGTGGCATAATTATTCAGACCCCAAGATAAACCCAGATAAACCCTCAATATCAGTAGGGTCTCCAGCCTGCAGGACAGAAGACCCATTTCCAGAATGGTCTCATAGAAGTAAGGAGAGAAGCAGTAAAAGAAGAGCTGCTGGCTCTGTGGGAGTAGTGGCTAATTTAAATGATGCGAGCCAGAGTTTCAAGGCAGTCAAAGTTGTTAAACTAATGGCAGCATATGCTAAATCCATGACTCATTAAACTGAACTTGGAAATTGAGCCAGAGCAGACTTCTGAAAGAGCGGCAACACTATCTAGCCTGAGCACAAAGCCGGTTTCCAAGTGACAGCACTGTGAATGAGACTGTACCCCAGGATGATTTTATAATGTATTCTGACTGGGAAGAACTAGTAGTCATTTTGTGGCATGTGGATTACTGGAAGTAGACGTAATGTGGAGTCTTGAATTGATTTTCTTTGATTTCCATTCTTCTGGGTCCAACGTCACACCTGCATTTATGTGTTTGTCATCTTTTACACTGAATAACTCCTCTGTCTGAGGGCTCTTACACACTCCTCACCACTGCCGGCAGACATTTACAGTAAACGGATGCAGGATGAATGAGACTGAAGTGGGTGCAATGATGGTACAATAGCGACTCTCCACAGTCTCTGGACGATTCCATTGGACAGTAATTACTAAAGCATCTTCATGACGTTATTAAAATAGATTTAAAAAAAGAGTAAAATGCACTTTCTTTTTCTCCTCTTCACAAACACAAAGGTAAACATGAAGAGAAAACGTATGTAATCATCTATTCAAATTCTTCTTTTACTGTTTTACTAAAAGCATTGGGTAGATTTTATATTCCAATGTACTTTGACAACGTAGAAATTGAGACCAAAGGGAAAAAATGCATGGTGTTTCATTGTAAGTGTGTTTAACTTTGTGAGACGTGAGGTGGAACGAGCTGGGGGACCATCATTACAACATTTTCTAAAGAAACCATTATCATTGCATTTGATTGCATGGATTGCATCCATTTAAAGGGATAGTTTGGGTGTTTTGAAGTGGGGCTGTATGAGGTACTTTTGCATAGTCGGTGTATTACCTACAGTAGATGACGGTCGACACGCCCCAGCTTGGAGAAGCAGACAAGAGTTACCGCACGGAAGCAAAGCAATGTACTGCTGTGGACGGAGCCGACAGCAAAACGTATTTTAGCTACCTAAAAAAAGGCCCATCTAAAAAAATCAATATCAGTTTAAGTGTACACTATATTTAGAATATTTTCACCACTTAACCTTGCTGTCAGACAGCCCTTTCTGACGGGGACTGAAGCCATTATCTTTGCTCTCGCCAGAGAATAATTTTACCTGGCAGAACACGGGGGTTGTTGGTCTACTGCTGCCCTCGATTGGTTAGTTTGTTTGTGTCATTGTGTGACTTTGGTTGGTTTGGATTCACCAATAACACAAACAAACTGACCGATCGAGGCAGCGGTAGACCAGAAACCCCTGTGTTCTGCGAGGTAAAATAACCGTTTTTTTCAATGGAGTCTGGTAGCTTTGGCGAGAGCATAGTTAACAGCTTCAGTTCCCTGTCAGAAAGGGCTGACTGACAGCAAGGTAAAGTGGTGTAAATATTCTAAATATAGCGTTCACTTAAACTGATATTACTTTTTTAGGTGGGCCTTTCTCTTAGGTGGCTAAAATAAATGTTTCTGCTGCCCCAGTCCACAGCAGTACATTGCTTTGCCTCCGTGTGGTAAATCTTGTCTGCTTCTCCACACTGGGGGTGTGCCGACGGTCATCTACTGTAGGTAATACACTGACTATGGATAAGTACCTCATACAACCCCACTTCAAAACACCCAAACTATACCTATTGTGATATTGGGCTATATAAATAAAATTGTCTTGACCTGCAGGGCAAAAACTACTGATTCCTACCAGTTAAACCACAAACTACTCCATCATATCTGCTCAGATTTGTCTGCTTCACATCAGAGCTGTTTTTTTTTTTCAGAGAAAATATGACACCACTGTTTTGAGTTGAATCATTCATACGTTCACATTTGTCCCCAAACTGATTACTTTGCGCTAACACCCATCACATGAATTTCCGATTTTTTCATAGCCTGACATACTGTCAATGTGTTCCTTGGCTGCTATGCTGAGTGCTGACCGGCAACACACTCATGCACATATATAAAGATCTGCACAGTGAAGACATATTGAGGGATGTCAAATCAACGATTCATGTGATACTTCACAGGTGATGTATTCTGCAAAAGCTGCAGGCCTCAGTGGTTACAGATAGAAGATGAAGACAGCAGCACATCATCATTGCTGTAGCCACTGTGTGTGTGTGTGTGTGTGTGTTTGTATGTGCATTGTGTTATCAGTGGTTATCGGTGCCGGCTGTGCGTCCCGTCCGTGCTGGCTCTATTCTCGGCAGGGGTGTGTTTACAGACTCGGACACAGTGTGTGATCCTCATTTCTTCTGATCACAACCTGATTGGAGCACGCTGGCCATGCCGTCGGCCATCCATAAAGCGTCTTCATTTGTCGACTTCATTGCTCACAGCTGCAGTTGGAAAATTGCCTGTTTACAACAGCGTCAGTGTTTTCATTCTTTGGACACCGAGCACAGGCCTCATTATTTTTCCACCGGTACAAAGAACACGGTTCAGGGTTCTTGTTTTAGTTGAAGTCTGCATGAAGCATTCTGAGTGTAGCAGGGCCATAAACCAAATGACTTGCGAGCGGCATGAGTCCAGGAATAGCAATGTCGGTTGACCACTTTGGTCCAGACTGCAATACCTCAACTATTGGTTATTGATGGATTAACATGAAATATTATACAGACATTCATGTCCTCCTCAGGATGAATTATAATCACTTATAGCGATCGCTTCATTTTTCATCTAGTGCCATCATCAGGTATTTTAATTTGTCCAAGTCAATACTTTGGTTTATGACCAAATACTTGCAGAACTGACATTCCCATCAGTTTCAGCTGTACCTTGTGTTTAGTGTGAATTAGCAAATTCTAGCATGCTAACATGCTAAGCTATTGGCTTCTAATTTCCAAGAATTTCCACTTGTAGATGCCCAGCAGAGATTCCAACACACTTTCCACACCAAACGGTAGAGAGAGTGGTGGGTTGTGTTATTTACCGTGTTTGAGATGTGGCTTGTGGCAACAGTCCAGTGTGACGATATCCCCGATGATGATCCAATAATATTTACAGGTAATAAGAGAAACATAAAAAAGGGAGGGTTGAAAAACAGTGTGCTGGCATCTTCCCGTGAAAAACTAAGTAATGAGACACCTGCGACGCCATTGCAATTATGCATAATCAGTAGGTGAGTCAAGGCTTCAAAACAAGAGCACTTATAGAAATAATAATAATAATATATTTCTCATCTAACCATATACATAAACTAAGGCATAAACCAAAAGTATATGGGCTCAATTATCAAATATTAATACAAATAAAAATGGCTCCTCCGTAAGATTTCTTACTATTTAGCAAAAAGCACCACTTTGTTTAAGTACAGCCTCACAGAGCCGCTACCTACTGTAGCTTCAGACTCTTGTTAGAAAGATACTTGCTCATGTTCAGCCCGAACATTGATTTGACTAAATATCTGTACATTGCCGAATACGCATTAATGTTACATGTTTCCAGCAAGTTTGTAAATGATCAAAGGTGTATTCAAACCATGTTGATAATCCTCAGAATACACTCACATTTCTTTCCATATTTTTCTTTCTTTTCTTTTTGTCTTGAAGCCAATACAGACTTGATTGTTATAGAAAATCTATAACTTTGTGTCCTCATCCTCTGTCAGAGTTGTTATTATCTTTAAAATAACATTTTAAGAACGAAAAGTTCTGCAGAATTTAATCCGTGCAATTTGTTGCTTTCATATCTGTCTATTGTTGATAAAACTCTGTGCTTTGTGACCCTGCTCAAGAGAGTGGAGAAGCAATAATATTGTCAGGGAAACAGTGACACCACCTCTGGTTTCAATCTGTCTGCTTCTCTGAGTGTTTGTCTGCCCACAAAGCTTTAGCTCTGAAATAGCATCTGCACTCTGCTGCCCTTGGAGGGCCTCACACTTTGGTTTATTGTCAAACCTGTAGAGCTGCGAGTCAGACGGATATTCAGGAGGGAAGACTCAGGGATTTACAAAGTCCGTCGTTAAGTCAGCCGGCAAGTCTGCCATCGGCTCTTTCGCACATTCTCTGGAAAACTGAGGGAGTGTGTGATTGATGTTTCAAACAGAGACATAATTGGACACGGCAAGGCAATCTAAATGTAATGAAAACCTGTTAATTCATACCAATTTCACAAGATTTGCTCAAAGGGCTTGAGTGCCCTCTTAGGTTAGAGCTACAGATACTCACTTAAACCTGCAGTAGGCAGAATGTTTTTGGCCTCATTGGGCAAAAATTAAATAGTAACCTTTCAGCATATTGTAATTCAAGTGCTCTGAGAGATAACTAGACTTCTGCACCTCCTCATGGTTCTGTTTTAAGGCATTAAAAAATCTGTGCTCCGGCTGGTGGGCGGTGCTTGGTATTTCCTCAACTGATCTCAACATGGCTGCCGGGTCACAAACTTTCTCATTTTACAGCTAACCAGTACACTTCAAGATGTTTCTGAAAACATTTGAGGCGAGAAATAGGCATTACAGTAACAGAATATTGATTCATATTGGATCAGCGCTGCCTAGTTTGACCGTTTGATTGGAGTTCGCGAGTGATTGACAGCTGCTCAGAGACGGCAGGCTCCAGCTCTGCTCTGATTGGTTGTTTTCCTCTGGTCTGTGAAATCTTGCAGATGCCATTAGGAGGACCGGAGGACACCGGAGGACACAGAGGCACATTATTTTTCTCAGATTACCGGTCTCATGCGCTACTGTCAGGATATAGTGACCGTTTTATAAAAACAACTTTTTTTAATCAGATTTGCTCCATTTCTACCCACTGCTGCTTTAAGATCAGTTTGAGGTGGTTTTTAAAAGGTCATCTTAGGCAGCTTTCCTCCCTCCATCAATGTTTTACTACTGAAGGTTTGACACTTTATTAGACCTGCCGCCTGACCCTTTCTAATTTCATCAGTACGCAACTGAGAAGAGATTCTGTCTCTCCTTGTATCTGTCTCCTTCTCCTTCATTATTGTCTCCCTGTCAGTGTCAGACAGACACCCAGCGCAGTGTAAATGTCAGAGCTGTTTGTCATAAGTGAATTATTAATGATGACACGCTGAAAAGCCATTTTCCGTGCCACAAAACCATGTGTCTGTCAAACAATTTGCAGAATGGAGACGGCGGTGTTATTGAGAGAGAATGTGTGTCGGGGGGGGGAACGTTTGTTCACTCGCACGCTCTGTAATAACGTTTTCATTTAATTCAAGCTGGCATATTTGTTTTGTGACAAGGACGTATTTGTTTGTGCTGCGTTTAGGGTGGAGAGCTTCTCATTAAGTGATAAAATGATATACTGCTGTGTTCAGTCTCACACTCACCCTCCACCCACCCTCGTTTCTTTCTTTGCTCTCTCTCTCTCTCTCTCTGTCTGTTTTAATGTGTTTGGATGGCAAAACTGCAAACTGACACGGTTGGTGACCATCACAGAGATGGAGAGAGATCATGAGTTACCAAGTTGTGTGATCTGTCAGTATGATGGTGTCCGAGTTTGACTAAATGTTGCCCTGGGGTGTAAAATGAAGACAGTGAAGGAAAGAGTTTAGGAGTGCAGCAAAGAAAGACAGATACAGAGGGAAGTGGTATGAAACTTTTGTGTGAGCGAGTGACCTCACAAGTTCTATAAAGCCCATGATTAATAACATTTATATTTTATTGCTCCAATTTTTGCATAGTCATTGTTCTCTTTGGTTTTGATGAATAAAGCTGCAGCAAAGATTGATGAAATTAATAAGTGTTTAAAAATGGCTTTAGTGACCATACATTTTATTATCATATTATATTATCACAATGTCCCCGATTTGATTCTGGTTGTGATCTTTGTTTCATGTCATCCCTGCCTCTCTCTGTCACCATGTGCCTATCAATCTCTGTTGTCACTATCAATAAAGGCAGAATTGCCAGCGGTGCTTTGAGCTAAATGCTAACGTCAGCATGCCAACATTGACATTGACAATGTATTCTGTGAATGTGCCTCAATTTCGTCTGCTAGCAAACAACAGAAAAATGCCTAAAAGCATGGGATGAACTACCAACAGGGTAAAGAACCCAGAAATGAGTTTTTATAATCTGCCGTACCGAAAAATCTGAGCCTTTAAGAAGACAAAAGTGAGGCATCAGCAGGAAGAATGGAGAAACTGTGGGATCCTGACAATACCTAAGCCTATGTGCGCAGCAAACATTTTGTACAATTGTCAGTTTCAGGCTAACTATATTTCTGTAAGTTAAGCTAAAGTATTTTGACTGTATGACACCTGTGTTATAGTGGAATGTGGATGAATCAGAAAGCTATGCAGTATTATGTTTGCAAGTGCCTTAATCTGCCTTCACATGATAAGACATTTGCTCTTCACTCACAGTGAGGCAGGGCACAGAGCTTTGCAGAGGCAGCAGGTGAAATATGTAACCCCAAAGAGCGCAAGGAACGCCATTCACTGTTTGTGTCACTAGGCAACAACAGTTGCAGCTGTTCTCATTGGTTTCGCATTGAAAGGTCAGCGGCAACCAAGGTCAAAGTTGAAATAATATTAACTTTGAGTGGTCCGCCACGCCAAGGGTCACTTTCCACCTACTCGGGCGGCATCACTCTCCCCATAGGAAAACAATGGCACAGCCAGCGCAGAGTGATTTTACCACTGATCATGTGTGGGCAGCTTTAGCTAACTACAGTAGCTTGCTTACACATAGCTAACATTAGCTTGCTAACAGCAAACTTGTCCCATCATCATCTTAGTTATCAACTGCACTCCTGGTAGATATAGTGTGCTAAAATAATCTGATGTTTTCAGCTAGCAATAGGCATTCTGTCCGCATTCTAAGCCTTTGTTTGCATATTGTGGCTCAGATTGTTTTCCCCTCTGGTGGGCTCAGCATATGATGCGTTGCGCTCTGTCTCTATGACAATAGTTGTTGAGACATTACACTCACAATACCACAAACCCCACGATGACACTAGAGTCAGGGTATCATCAAAGTTATTATAATTCGTCATCTGGGAATCATGAATGTCTGGACAAAATTTTCTGGCAATCCATCCTGTAGATGTTGATATATTTCAGTCGGGACCAAAGCAAAAGTGATGGATCAACAGATCGACGATGCCATCTTGTAATTAAATTGTAAAGTGATGTTAGTTTTCGAGCTCAACACCCTCACATGGCCTATATTTTGGCTCAACACAGAGAATCATCTGCATGCCCCCGTTTCCTGTTCCCCATTCATTCAGTATTACAGCCCTAAATGTTACTCCCATGCATCTCTGGGCTCATGCCCTGCTTTATGACACCAGCTACGTCTCCTGAGGGACCCCTTTATGAAATATGGGTCCATTCCTCCACTGCTCCCATTCAACAGCACCTGACGGCCGCCCGCTCTTTCATTTACTATTTCACATTCAGATGGGCACACACACCAAAAACATACACACATTGTGCAGCTCTGAGTTGGAGTCGTAATGCATACGGTTTGCAGGCAATTGCGTAAGGCATTTATTATCTGTTAAATAATTAATCAGACCATAGATGTGCTGATAAGTCACTTGCTTCAAGCAATATCTTGAAATAATGTTTCAGGCTCTGTGCTGGATGGAATTTTATGTGTCATTTTACATTCATTTCTAAGGAAGTGAGTGCGCTCTTAGAAGTGTAGCTGTCTTAACTGTAATTCTGGAAAATAAAACAGAAAGCTGCCTGAGGAACATAAAGCTAGATCCAAGTTAGTATCTGAACACTTGATTAAGAAATTCATATTTATTCACCTAGAAGCATCTTCTATCAGCCCCTGTCAAAATAAAAATGAATTCATGTTTGATAATTATTTTAACTTGATTTACTCGCAGAAAGATTTATATTCGCTGTAGAGATGGCTACATTTTTCTGTGCAGCTGGTTTGCTGTACAGCTTCTGCTAGGAAAAGCAGCACTTTGTGTTGACCTATACCACTCTGCCCTGTGATATTAAACCATTTAGCACAGGAAGCAATGTGACCTGCCGACCTGTACACACACACACAAATAAAACACCCTCATGTAATGACGTTTGGCTGGAGAAGTGACAGCTTTTAACCCCTCTTTTTAAAATAGGAACAGGCTATCAGCCAACAAGATGAAGGATGTCATTTGGGTTTTGAATGTTCCTGTTGATTTGCCAGGTTGCAAAATGTCGAGTTATAAATAAGAAATCCAATAAAATCACTTCTTCCAGAAACATTTATTTCTCCTGGGAAAAAAAAACTGCAAAAAAGCAAAATTCTTGAAATGTCATTGCTTCTTTGGTAAAGTTATTATAATTATAGATACAGTGTGTAGGATTTGGTAGCATCTAGTGGTGTGGTTGCAGATTGCAACCAAGAGAGTACCCCTCCGCTCACTCCTCCCCTTCCAAGACTGCGGCAACTAGTGCTGTGCAATCAAAATTTTATCTAAATCGTAATCTTGTGTGTCAAAATACCATTTTAAATTATATATTGTTGTTCTGCAGAGATGTCTTGGCCGACACTATTTAAGAAAACATCTTTGTTTGGTACAGATCCCTGCAAAAATCTCACCGTAATCAATTTTATATGTTTTTCAATGAAAATGAGAATAATCATGTAAGATCATATCCCAATTGCATGTCAGTCAAAAAAATCACAATTAGATATTTATTTGAAATCGTTCAGCTCTTGTGGTAATGCCGTTCGCCTCGCTCAGCGGCCATCATTGCCATAATAACACAACTTTACGAGCAACGGAAGTCAAACGGTGGCTGGTGGTACCACGGTTTTGCACTCTGCAGCTCACGTTACACAAGCGTGTCGGAGAACAACGGTCATGGTGGGTAACGTAAAAACGGGAAAGGCTCTCTCTAGAGCCAGTTTTTGGTTTGTCCGTTCTGGGCTACTGTAGAAACATGGCGGAGCAACATGAAGATGACCTGCTCCTCATGTAGATATGAAGGGCTCATTTTAAGCTAACAAAAACACAATTCTTAGTTTCAGTTGATTATACACTAATGAAAACATAGTTAGGAATATTATATTCCATTTCTGCTAATAGATCCCCCGAAATGTTACACACTGCACCTTTAAAATGTCATTGCTTCTTCTTTATCCTTAATACCTTTATGTCAGGATTTAGATTGAAAATATCCACTGAAATGTGATAACAGACTTCCATGCTTCTTTCTGTTATGCCTATGAGCTGTATTCAGGCTGATTTCACCATTTTAGAACAAAACTTTAATACTTACTGTACTTTCATAGCTGTTTGTGTGTATGGTGTGTTTACTTGCTGAAACTAGCTAAGCTGTCATGTGCCTCTTTTGACATTAAAGTCCTGACACGCTGAGGAGGATGAATGTGCGCCTCGTCATAGACCTTGAATTCCCTCCCATCCGTTTATTCAAAGCTTCAGATTTAAATATCAAAGATGATTTGCTGTGCTCTGAGAGTTCAGTGCTGTTAGCTTATTGGAGCAAATAATACCTTTGTAGTGCAACAGGATTTCTTTCAGACATCGACGCTTTCAAGCTAAATGGGCTTAGCAGGGGGCCTTAGCTTGATCTAAATACCCTTTTTTTTTAGATTACAATTCTGTGGTGGGTTGTGGAGTATGTGGCCAGCATCAAGATCCACACATTAGCTTATGTTGGAGACTAATATGCAGGGAAACAAGCCAGAGACACGCCTGAATTGTGTGTGCGAGATATTCATCACATCCATTCTGGGG
>CAKALU010069590.1:31917-48244 GCA_916700995.1 Hozukius guyotensis
CCCCCCCCCCCCCCACAACCAGAGGGAGCCCAAATGTTGCAGCTGCATGACTTATGTTCCTCCAGGAGGGTAGTAGTTCTGACAAATGGGGAGAAGGATGCTGGGTAAGCAAACTGAGTCGTCATCAATATCCAACATAGCAGCAAACTGCGACTTCAGCGTCCTGTCTGTGACCCCTAGTGGAGCTGCTGGGAACTGCTTACTGCACACAGACAGGCTCATGCATGCATTCATGAGACAAATGGATGGTGTTTTAGCCTGTGAGAAGTAATCATTTGTTTATTATCATGATGCCATTTAAAATTAATGAGTAGATTAAAGATAGAGGCATCAAAATCTAACTGCAGGGATTCAGAGTATAGAGGAATAATTGAAATAGATTTTTATTGAGAATTATTCATGCAGAGGTACAATGAGAACGAGAAAGTGACACCTCACATATGTAAAGCTCTTTTTAGGTTAAATTTGGCACACTTGAATGCCCCCTGCATGCTGAATCATTGATAAAGAGAAGCAGCGGCTGAGACTGCAAGCACACAGAGAACTGATGAATCATTCCTCCATCTTATTCATCGCAAGCCAAAGTTTGATTTAATCCTGCGTGCGTTAGATTAGCGTTGTTTGGCCCGCCAGAGGCCATTCATAATCCACAGTCTTAGTGATTCACTGCTGCTTCAGTGGAGCTCTTCTGCACAGTATGTTTTCCAGATCAGAGCAGCTGCCACTTAAGAAGCCATTAGGTAATGATGTGGGGAAAGACTGTCGTGTGGAGTGATAAAATCAAGAATACCCAATCTGCAGCTGCTGGGACAGTTTTGGTAATCTGAATATCCACCAGCCTACCAGCCTCCTGGTTATGACTAGCAGACCCCTCACACACCTCTGTGAGGAATTTACAGCTGCCTGTTGACAGTATTGATCTGTCTGGCTGCCAGTTTGATTATTAACGCCCTTTTCAGTCACTCTAATTTTGAGCCAGATAGATATATGGACTAATGGATGGTTTAATTTAAAAAGTAAATAGCTGCAGCACCAATCAGTCACTGAGAAATCCTTATTCATGGCTTTTCTTGATTAACCCACCTGCTTCCTGCTCGCTGTATATTATGATGGATTTCCATCATCAGGATTTAATGGGTATTTTTGCACCATGTTTCTACAATTTTTGGACTAAAAAAGGTCTCCAAACCACTGACCATAAATGCTGTTGTGTAATAGAAACATTACTCAAATCACCTAAATGTGTTGTTTTCGTTGAACAAGAAAACCACATTTTCAGGTGTTTATTCTGCAAACTTATGTTTTCCTCCTCTCAAGCTACTTTCAGCTCTTTTATATGAAATTTGACAGAGAAAATGCTTTCATTACCCAAGGTGGCTGAAAAAAGGATCAGGATCAGGCTTATAAATTGGCAACGGGATAGCAGTCCAAACAGTCAAATAAATCCAAGAGGGCACGACTAGTGAGCAGGTCGGGAGCAGGGGTGGATGAAGTACCTGAAAGCCACACTTGAGTAAAAGTACAACTATCTAGCTAGAAAATTACTTTAGTAGAAGTTTAAGTCACCTATTAGAATATTATTTGAGTAAAAATCTTAAAGTATCTGATATTTACTGTACTTAAGTATCAAAAGTAATTTTCTGATATTAAATGTACTTAAGTATTGAAAGTAAAAGAACAAGTAAATGCTGTTAATAAAAGAGCAAACAAGTCAGAATTTTATTCCTCTTAACATGTACACCACCTTAAAAATGGAAGCTACATTACACTTGAAGAAAAATGAGGTCTTCACAACTTAAAGGATTTAGAGAACAAAATCCAGTTTTTCCTTCCCTCATAGTCACAAGTAGCATGTAGAGTGATCTGTCATGTAGCCTGCCTGGACTTGAGCGGAAATCGAAACTGAACTACGGCTTTGAGAGCACTTTGTTTACACTTGCCCATCACGTGAATGATGTAACTTGCAAACCAGGACCACTGATTCACCAAACCTGCTTGCAATAGTAATGAGTAACAAGGATGCTTAAGGGAAATGTATTGAAGTAAAAGTAGATATTGCATTTAGGAAATATAGTGGAGTAAAAGTGAAAGTTGACAGAAATATAAAAAAAACAAAGTATTATTACTTTGTTACATTACGCCACTGGTCAGGAGCATGTGGAGATGGGCTGGTGTAAATACTGTGGAGGGTAATTGTGGGGGATGAGGAACAGGTGAGCAGGTGGATGTAAGGGTCAAGTGACTGGGATGTATCTCAAGGAAAGATGATCGAGGAAGCACAGGTGTATCCTTCACGGAAGTCTTTTTGGCAGCCGTGACGTATAAAAGGACAATGGACAGCTGATGCAGCTGTGCCAAACGTCAAATTTAATTGACGTTGCTTTAAAATGACGGCTCCAAAGCACGGATGTCTCATTTTGTTGAATGCCTGTTGCCTCGACTCCTCTCTCCTCATCTTCCTCCTCTGCTCGCTTCTAAGGTGGGAGGGACTAAGAAGTGAGGAAAGGAGGCGAGGAAAGAGATCGAGGAAGGGACTGAAGGGCAGTCTGAGAAAAATACAAACAACTGAGGCAGCTTTTGTGACAGTAAATGGCTTTAATATGGTTCACAACCAGGAAAAAAATATATATCCTCCTAATGTTAATAATTTGTTTAAAAATATAGAAACATGTCTAACCACAATGTTGACAGACAATAGCATCAATTTTTAGACCTCCCCCTGTACTATGAACTCCAAATATACAAACGGATGAATTTCCTGTTCCATTAAATGATGTAGTACCTCTATTTGTCACTAGATGGAGGTAATTGCTCAGCAATCCTGTTTCTAACACCCTTGACTTTATTCAAAGAAAGGGTTGTGCAACATTAGACAGATTTTAGGATACATAATAAGACAGTAGTGTTAGTACACATATAAATTAGTGTCAAACTGATATACGAAGACGTAATTGAGCTTTTATTAAATATTAAATATTAAATATTGCCGAAAATGTCATCCCCCTGCACTATGATGGAGGTACATTAAAACAGCCTGTTAAACCTACCATGATGTTCCATTTTCTTTGCACAATTGATTCCTTCATTAACCGTTTGATTATGTCTTTCATTACTTGATTCTTCATTTAAAGACGTAATGTTTCCCAGAGTTTTCTGTATCATTGGTGTCATGTATCACAGCTCAAGAAACTAGTACTAAAAGGTCAAATCTTTGATCCAAATGTAAACAAAAGTGTCACCCCAATGATATTCAAAATCTGTCCCAAAACAATTGACAGTTTTTAATATATTTCCTACTAGAAAGACAAACATTAGACAACAATTATCGAAAATTTTAGATAATAGATTGTTTTTCCACCTCGCAATTATTATTAGGACATTAATACTACTATGCTCATAACATTAACTCCACAGCGTGATGCCAAAGGCTGCACTACAGTGTTTTTATCTGCTGCTCAACTTCCTTGGGCCTCAAAAGCTGTGTAATGTTTGTATGAATGAATCTCTCAAAATAATTTGGTCCAAGTCTCACCACAGCAGATTCAGTACATGAGGAGGAAAAAGACGCAGCTGTCTCAAACTCCTAAAACGCTTTATCTTTCTAAATGAAGTCACTTAAATTAATCGAGTATCTCAGTACAGCCGTATAAATGTCAGTGTTTGTTTGTTTTGTTATCTGGTTGATGCTCGCAGCGCACCATTCACTGCCCAACTGTTGCTTTGACCACTCTAAACTTGCAATATGGCAGAAACCAGGTTAGCAACATGCTTGCAGACGGAGTCGTTTGTCTGGAGACAACGATCATAACTCAGCCCCCCCGTGGGGAGCGATGATTTATATAGCTTATTCCATAAAATCTAGGGTTACGGCGACAGATTCACAGGGCTGAGAATAGGGGGCATGTCAGTTCAGTTGCTAGGAAACAAGTAGGAGGAAGACAACAGTCGAAGGCAGAAATCTGGGTTGGGTCGAGAGAGAGAGGGTAAGACAGCTGTAGAGATAGAGGAGGGTGAGAGAGAGAGTAAGACAGAAAGAGAGACAGGGAGAGAAATCGTGCCGCAGGGTAAATGTGTTTCATCATATTTCCTTTGGGCGCCGATCAAGGCCACGAAAGAAAGCAACAGTGCTGCTATTTCCATGCTGAGACGACTATTGATTCTGCCAAACCCACTTGTAATTATTCCTGTTTTTATGATCAAAAACACTTTCCCAATGTAAAGCCCAGAAATTCAAATCGTGGTTGTTGTATCATTAACACACACACCCAGACACATGCAAAGCCACACATACAGTACACTCTCACACACATACACAAAAGTCCTCTCATGTTCCATCCATTACCATCTCAATGAAGCTAAATATAGTCCAATCCCCCGGCCCCCTTCATCTCGCCACATCAATAGGTCTGGCTTCGTCGTCTGTCTGTCCTTCTGCGTTTGCCCGGAGCGTTTCTGTGTCATGTTGAATTCTGAAGTCTGGCCGATGGCACACTGACCCAGCACAGCGGTTATTTTTGGGGAAATTAATAGGTTTAAGCCTGATATACAAGCGAATTAATGGGAACACTTGACACATACTGACACTGTGTAAAGTAGGTGTTGTTGTAGGTGAATAATATCCAAAGTAATATATTTTTAGTAGTAAAAATGTGTTTAAATTACTGGCTTGTTGGGAATGAGGCTAAATAACGCTCCAAACTTACATTAAAGTCTGGCAAGGAAAAACTGGCTATGCCATTTCCAAAGGGGTCCCTTGACCTCTGACCTCAAGATATGTGAATGAAAATGGGTTCTATGGTTACCCACGAGTCTCCCTTTACAGACATGCCCACTTTATGATAATCACATGCAGTTTGGGGCAAGTCATAGTCAAGTCAGCACACTGACACACTGACAGCTGTTGTTGCCTGTTGGGCTTGAGTTTGCCATGTTATGATTTGAGCATATTTTTTATGTTAAATGCAGTACCTGTGAGGGTTTCTGGACAATTTTTGTCATTGTTTTGTGTTGTTAAGTGATTTCCAATAATAAATATATACATACATTTGCATAAAGCAAGCATATTTGCCCACTCCCATGTTGATAAGAGTATTAAATACTTCCTACAATACAAATCTCCCTTTAAGGTACATTTTGAACAGATAAAAAATTTACAATTAATTTGCAATTAATCACGATTAAATATTTTAATCGATTGACAGCCCTAGTTTAAATTCATTACTCAAATTATTCTATTATCAATTCAATACAGTTGGTCAAACCATGTGGTCATCCGTGTCTCCAACTGTTCTCCAAGCTCATTTCTACTGGAAATATTCAGTTTTTTTACATTTGCCAATATGGTTATGTTTCCACTCATACTAATTAGTTTGACAGACATTCAGCAGCATACATCAGCTGTGAGGACAGACTGTGTGAACAGATTGTTTTTGTGCTGATGCATTCCTGCATTTTCTAGCAGTCCATGATTATTGTCTCTGGTTTTAAGCCATATCTATGAAATGAAATGCAAAACCAGACTGGATTTCAGTCCAAGCATAATGGCAGCTCAATTAAATTTGATTTAAAATTGAATCAATTGTGTGACGGCCCTCCTGCTTGGTGCTTCTGTCTCAGTAATCAGTGACATACCTGTGCCCGGTGTGCCCCATATATATACTGTATAAGGCAGAGCAGCAGCCAGTCTGTGGGCAGATCTCTTGTGGCTTTTTGGTTCCTTTCTCTTGGTTTTACAGCACAACACCCATGCATCACTTTTCCACTCATCCACTCCCTAAACTATACTGACTTTACAGATTCCTCCTATCCATCTGTTTGACTTGTTTTGATTATTTTGTGGCTCATAAATTACTTTATTCGTTAGTATACCTGTGTGTCTCCTGTTTTAGTCCCAGTCTAAGAGCCAGGCTATTACAGTTAGAATGATGTTTGTCTTTGGGTGTAACAGCAACACGGACAACGGCTCAGTATTTGCCAGTGTTTTCGTGCCTTTTGCAGCTCATTAATGGTGCATTTTGTGGCCAGGGACAAACACACACTGAGGGGTGCCTTGCATCTAATTAGCAAAGTCTACCCTCCTGTTATTGCCCATGTATTTTATCATGCAGATAAGATGAAATATAAGATTCTGAAGAGCAAGTGCAAATTTACACAGGTATGAGGGAAGGTGGTGGTGGGGAGGAATAAAAGAGACAGAGAGTAGTAGTTCACAATAAATGAAAACGATATATGACTGTGTTAAACAACAAACAAAGAGCAGACAGGGAGTTATGGCTCTGTCTGTGGTCATTAATCCTCAACTTAAAGTTGAATTTGTTGTTCATTGAGCTGCTTCCTCACAATGGCGATGGCGAGTGCACTCTAAGGAGATATATAATGTATTTCGAAAAGCTCAAAACCCAGTGAATGTCAGCCACTCTCTTTCTAACTGTCTTTTTCAGACTTTTGCAGGGCAGCCCCCTTCCGTGTTTTTGTGGTGCACCCACTCTGCTGTCATTGTAGTTTCTGTGGATTATAAGTTAAAGTTTCTCCTTGTCAGTACACCGGCTGCTTTTGCAACTGTCCCTTGCAAACTGTGTGAAGTATAGCTAGTAAATCCAACAGAATGTGCACTCAACTAGAGTTATCCTGTCCAGTTATTTGCGCAATCATCCTTAAATGCAGGAAACATAAAGGAGAGTGGTCCAAATGACTGCTCTGCAGTCAATACTGTAGCACTCTGCACATGACTGCTATTGTAAGGTACAACACAGGTTGTACCTTACAATAGTCAAACTGAGCTTTCAAGCTGTTGTCTGAAATGAGACACCCTCTGTGTTGTGAATGATGAATTACCGTGAAAGTTTACTGAATGTTGGGCATGTTGAAAACTTGCTCTGACAAAGGTCTTTGTGACCAAAAGCTTAGATAATACATTTGGTTCAATGATGATAAGTGTGCAGATGTTTTTGCATCCAACTTCATGTTTTGTGGTAGTGTGTGGTAGTTTTGGACTTCATAGATGTATTAATTTTCTATTTGACATTATTTATAGTGTTGTGTCTTCAGTTAATGAAATGCCTCTTGATATTTTATGCTGTATAATAAACTGCAGAATATGTGCTTGAATGTTCTGATGACTGGTCAGATGACATGACATTAATAACTAAATGTTTAAAGTACAATTGTTGCAGCAAAATTGGGTAAGACGACTTTGTTGCTCATATCTCAGCAGTCTGTGGAAGCTGGACAACATCATCTCTTCATGGATGTCTTGTTGCTATAGAAACTAATCTGACAGTGACAGATAGAAAACTATTTTATGTTAGGTTAGCCTGGCAAGAGTAGTACAAAATTTGTTCAGAAAACCAAGACGGCGACGGCCAAAATGCCAAACTCGAGGCTTCAAAACGGCCGTCTACAAACCAATGGGTGACGTCACGGTGACTACGTCCACTTCTTATATACAGTCTATGGCCCAAACAAAGCCTTCATGTCATTAAGACCCATACAACACACTGCACTACTCAGGATCCTTTGGTGCAAGGGTTCTCATTAAACATGTATAGTGTTCAAACGTCCTAACTAAATGAAATGAAGACTGAGCTCTAGTTACAACATAGGTGTAGTGGAATAAAATAGATGGAGTGAAGCACTCTAAAACAATTATGAAACTCTTTAAAGTTGTTGATGTTCTGATCATTGTGTGTTGACCTGCTCTTTTATACCTGCACATGCAAAGCCCCTCTCTTGGCTGTCAACAAGTGCTTTCTCCACACTGATGAAAATGTGTTGACGTGTCTTACTCAGACAGACACACAGATTCCTTATCTGACATCTCTGTCTGTCTGTCTGTCTGTTTCACAGCACTGTGTAAATAATGTTCTTCAGCTGTATGTTATACTCACTACACTAGCTGCCAGCACTCACTCCTCCAATTACACTACTTGTCATTTAGTCAATGATTAATATTTCCTTTTTCTTTCCCTTATTACCGTCCACCTACCTGACTTGGTTTCAAAGTAAAGTGCTCCACAAAGGAACAAAAATGAGAAACACCTACATAAACAGCCGGAGGTGTGTGTGAATACAAGTCTATCAGTTAGTACGTGTTCCATTCAGAATAAATTTATAAGATTCAGACTGTACAAGCTTCATTGTGTCACCCAAGAAGTAAAGATAATAGTTGTTTTACCTTTAGTTTCTGCTGTTGAACATTTTGAAGAGAAGATGTTCCTTTCTTCTAGATTGGATGTTTTTTTCTGGTTATGTAGTTAAAGGAACATTGTGTAACATTCAGGGATCTATTAGCAGAAATGGAATATAATATTCATAACTATGTTTTCATTAGTGTATAATCACCTGAAACAAAGAATTGTTGTATTGTTCGTTAGCTTAGAATGAACCCTTCATATCTACATAGGGAGCGGGTCCTCCTCACGGAGTCCGCCATGTTGCACCGCCATGTTTCTACAGTAGCCCAGAACGGACAAACCCAACACTGGCTCTAGAGAGAGCCATTCACATTTTTATGTTACCTGAAGGCCACCGTAGTTCTCCGACACGCTTGTGAAACTGTGGTAACGTGATCTGCAGAGTGCAGAACCGTAGTAACGCCAGTCGCCGTCTGACTATGGTTGCACCTAAAGTAGTGTTATTATGGTTAAGGATGGCCTCTGAGTGACGTGAATGGCGTTACCACGGTTTTGCACTCTGCGGCTCACGTTACTGCAGTCTTCGAAAGGGAGGAGTGAATGAAGGGGTACTCAGTTGGTTGCAATCTGCAACCACACCACTAGATGCCAGCAAATCCTACACACTGTACCTTTAAGAGATTTTTTTAAACTCTCTGCTCCAACTATACAGTATGTCCTGCACTGCTGTTTTACACAGTATATGTGGTGCTGTTGTCCTTGCTGAGTTGGCACATGTCAGGAAACTAATGTTGTCATAAGGTTTCTGAATCTGATATTTTTAGCATAATAATAACTGAGCTGCACAATACCTTATTAATGTGTCATCTTCCAAATCCACGTTGGACTAGGTTGCAAAAATCAAGATTCATCATACAAACTAACCAAATGCAAAATCACCAACGGGCAAACTTTGTCAATTATAGCCTTGTTGAGGTAATGTGCACTAGCAATAAATTGTCCATCCTGGTTGTGTCTGTTGTAGATGTCATCTATTTTTGGTTTTGTGTGGACAGTAATCGCAACACGTGAAAAGCCATGTGAGTTCAAGGCACAGGAGCTTGGTGGAAAGCTGTTGGCTGCAAATGTTCACATATGACAACCAAACATGTGTCAAGTGAATTCACAAGTGGGCTTTCACATGACTCTTCTTTTCCTCGGGGTTAAGAAGCCAATTTAGTTACAAGACTATTAAGCAAGAAGCGTGATAATGACCAGGTTTGAGATACAAGCCCGCCAGGTATCTCCGTTCACTTGTTCTATTTTGGAATTGAAATCTTTGTTCTCACCTCCGTCCTGTGTCACTAAGTCCCATTACCGGAGCAGGGACTGTCAACCTGCTGTCATGACAGCAAGTAACCTTGGTAACCCCGTGTTCCTCGGCTAGATTTTTGCAAGCTAGACGTCTCTAACAGCTAGGAGAGGATTTTCCAACATTGACAACACGTCTACGATGTCAAATTAAATGTCTCCACCAATATTTACTTTACTTCACTTTAGATTACTCACATTTATTACCAAATAGAAAGGATACACACCAGACAAAGGGATTTTCACAACCTGGCAACCCAAATATGTTAATGGCTTATAACTGATCCATAAATCATTAGTAAAATGTTTATTAACCACCAATGAAGCCATTAGTTACAACTTATAAGCTCTTTATACCTGAGAGCCAGCGATGTCAGTTTTAATGTTTTGTTGGTTTGATCAAAGCTGAAGTGATTGGTTGATGTGAGCCTTTCAGCAAAGACACTTTCAGTTGGGTTCAGTCATAGTCCTTCATAAAATAACCTTTTATTAATTAGAGAAAGAACTACTGACTCGAAAGCATCAACTACAACAAAGAGGATCCACCAGCTCGCTTTCTGCCTTTTTCCAAGAAAGAGCCATCATCCCTCCACCCTAATCATCCCTGTTGCTAACGCCTAATTACCATAATTCACCCCTCACCTCTCAGCCAAGAGAGCTGTGGCTGCTTCACGCTCTCCTCCTGGCAGAAAACAATGCAATGGTTTCACTGCTGCTAAGAGGAAGTGACATAAGTAGCATTTCTATCACACTTCGCTGAGGCCGAAATAACAAAAAGCAAGTAAAATGTTATTTTTCTTTCAACAGTTTTTTTTTTTTGCCTCTTGACTGGAGGAAACCGTTCTAGGACAATTTGTACGTTTCTTCTCACCATTTATAATGAGCAGATGTCAGAAATCTGTCTGTTATGTCTTCTATTTTTAATGCCCATAAAGTGTTGGAGCACTAATGAGTTGGAGGCCACACACCATTGATCACTGCCTTCGTCATACCACCATCACTAAATACCCATCAGTGTCAGTGTCTCTCTCCTGTGGTTCATCTTCTCTTTCACTTCTGTTTCCATCAACATCAGCTTACTGGTGAATTTAACTTATTTACTTCACACTGATTCTCTCAGCTTGATGCCCTTTGAGAAGAAAAGCTTTCATTCAGGCATACATGCTTTATATCTTTTGGGCTTTTTTCATTAAAAAAGGCTCAGAAAATTGTTAAAGCAGCTGGGTACTGTAGTTTTTAGCAATTGTTATTGAAATAAAAGTAAATATTGCATGGACTGTTTTCAGCCATGGATTAATACACATCTAGTATTTACAGCAGCAGGACGGTGGGCAGCATGTGTGATTGACTCAAAATAAACATGTTACACACACACAGTACAGTGCCCATGTTCATTATAATGAAGGAACATGTTATCCACCGCAAAAGTGTGGTTCACTGATGTGTTTTTAGCAGACGGCAATGTCATTCTATAAGTCGATCCACCACTTTAGTTGAGACTGAAATATCTCAACAACTAGGTGGACTTTTTCTCTAGCGCCACCAGGTTAACACTTGTGGTTTTGAGGGAAATCTCTCAACAACTATTGGATGGATTGCCATGAAATTGAATACAGATGTACCCCATAGTATATGATCTGTTACCATTTTGGTTATCACTCAGGTCAAAATGTGTATTTGTCCCAATACCAAAATACCTGCAAACTAATGACATTCACCGCCTCAGTTTTATTTTGTTTTTAGTGCTACTTAGGAAAAATTTGTTTCCCAACTTAGATGTTAGCATTATTATTGTGAGATTGTTAGCATGCTGATGTTAGCATTTAGCAATACACAAGCCAGCCTGCTTTTCTGGCTATTCTGACCTACAATGCTCAATACTGTGCAGCAGATGTATAAGCAAGAGGGTCAAAGTTCAAGGCAAAATATTATGATGAAGTGCAACATTACGTACTTTGTAAGCTGCAGTATATATTAAAAAGAAAAAGTATGTGATTTGGAACGTAGCCTAAGTCTTGTTGGATAATAATGGAGGACTTTGGCACAAAGGAGGAAGCTATATCAGACTTTGGCTACACAGATAAAAACTTGTTTGTAGAATCAATTCAGCATTGGTTTGGCACTTTTCAAGGTGATTTGTTGACAACAAGAGAAATGAAGAATATCACCAGACTCTTTAAAGCTAATCACCTTAATTATTGCTTGATCTATGCTCATTTTTCTCAGATCTGACAGATGTAACATTTCAACTTCACCCTGTTCTCCTATATCCCCCCTGTTCATTGTGAAAATCCCACATCCTCATGAGAGTAGATGTGATCACTTCCAGCCAGCACACAGCAGCACTCCTCCCCCTCACTATCACGGCTTTGCAATAGCAGGTTCTGAACCCTGTAATTAGCCAAAGATGCTCGCTGCTGTCCCTCCTGAGTGTCTTTGCTGGCCGCTGGTTTGATTTCACAACAGGTGTTTACTCCCCTCCAGGCTCCATGCCTGACCAGCATTCAGTTAAATATCACCCTCTTCAAATGGCCAGTCAGTCACATGAAAAAAAGCTAGACTGATCCCACATTACACCTTTAATATTTTTACAAGAATTTTAAGCACATTTTCTGCAAAAGCATAAAGTCAGTGAAGGTCTTAATATGTGGAAAACAGGTTTACATGCTGTCAGCTATAATTGGTTTACATAATCTCTACTCGTCAAGATGGAGGCGTCTAATATTTGTTTACATTACATTGTGGCTTTATCAATTGAACTGTGTTTATCGTCTGTTAACACACGGTTTGTTAACTCAATCAGCACATATTAAAGGGGACATATCATGCTCATTTTCAAGTTCATGCTTGTATTTTGGGTTTCTATTAGAACATTTTTACATGCTTTAATGTTAAAAAAACACATTATTTTTCTCATACTGTCCGTCTGAATATACCTGTATTCAGGCTCTCTCTGAAACGCTCCGTTTTAGTGCATTTCAACGAAATTGCGTTGCTAGGCAACAGCTTGGGTCCATGTGTACTTCCTGTCAGCTGATGACATTCACATACACTGTAACAGGAAATAAACTGGGACACATTTAGAATGTTTACGTTTAAAACTGTGAAATGGTCTAAATATTGTATATTTGTGACATCACAAACGGACAGAAAATCCTAACGGCTAGTTTCAAACGCACAATTTCTGAATACTGGCTATGTGTATTTCTCCATGGATTGAGTGTTTTGATATTTTAACAGTATTTATATATCACTTAAAGGGACTGTTTGTAACTTTTTACACGTATAAATCTACCGGGTTGGGATCCCATGCGCGCTCGCATATGCGCGCTCACGTGTGGCCGGAGTCTCCTCTGCCTGCCTGCTTGCCTTCACTCACACACCGCGCGCGTTCTTGTTGTCTCGCTCCACCTCTAGACGTGAACGCGCGCTCACTACACACTGCAGAAGAGTTAGTTTAGCTCTGAGAATATCTAGTGAATTTACAGTGGACGTTTGTGCAGAAATAAATGGTGCAGCTCCTCCAGACCAACAGAGGTTTCCCGTGTCTTGTGAAGTGACGGGGCTCCACAGCGAGAAACGTTATCGTCTCCGACCGGGTGCCGGTGTCTCCCTGCGAGCGCAGTCGGGAGAAGATAACGTTTCTCTTCCTGCTTCAGCCCCGGCACTGACCCGCTTTCCAGGAAATGCCAACACTAGGATCAGCATTGATTCATGGAGAGACTTTCGTCTGGTCAGCTAACATTACTGCCAAGCAGGTGAAAAATAGAGTGATATTGTGGTTTTAGCTGACGTGTGTCGCCTCACTGTTTTGAGCGATGCTCGTTCATGTCTATTTAGAGCGAGCAAGCGCAAGCCCAACGCTGACTTTCGTTGACTTAACGGCCACAGGTGTCGCTGTTAACAAGCATTTCTGATTCTTACAAACAGTCCCTTTAAACCTGCTTTATGATATAAAAGACATGAAAATCTCACTTTTTTTTTACAATATGGGACCTTTAAAGTGCATGTGTGGGGTTGGACAGAGGTTAGGAGAGCTGCCTGTCTGTCTCATGAGGAGACACTGTTGTTGTCTCCTCCTGCTCTTCTCTTGGTGTGTGCAGGTTTAAAGGGAGACACTTCTCTCAGCATCCCACTGCAGACAAGACGGATTGAAGGGTTTTATTTTCCTCTGCGTAACATGTAGTTGACAGCTTGTTTTGTTCGCGTTATTTCGGGGAAAAACATCGTGGAAATGGAAAGTTTTTTTCCCCCTGGTCCTCTTTTACACACGCAGCAGTACAGTAGGATAGTGCTGCTCTGGTGGTAGGTGGTCAACAGAGAAGAGAAGAAGACAGGGGAGTGATGTGCTCTGAATTACTTAGAGGAGGACTAGTTTATTTAAAACCCCCATGCATGGATCAACCTGCTCTTCTGAGGATGGCTGAAGACGTGACCTGTTGCAGCTTCTTTTCTTCAACATATTAAGTGTTTGGATGGATGAAAACGCTGCGTAATGACTCACAGACGACGGGTTGTTAAATGAGGCGGAATTGATTTACTTTTTTTTGGATTTGTGTCCTTTTGTTTTTACGCAGAGCGCACTTGGACTGGAGAAAAAAACCTCGTGAATGTTTTGAAACCGATTTTGAAGTTGAGGAACACTGAGTTGCGTGTTTTTAGAGAATAAAAACTGATGATGGACTAAAAACTGGTCAGGATCTCTGCCACACCGAGCGCAGCACCGCGCCCTGCTTTCTGCTTTCTAGGAGACTAAAAAAAACTCCTTTTCCTTCTCCTCTCCTCTCCTCCTCATCCTTTCCAGAATGGCCCGGTTCGGAGACGACGTCCCGGGCTTGTTGAGCTCAGGAGACGGAGGATCCGAGCGCAACCGGACCCGAGATGGAGCCGCCGTGTCCACAGGTGGCATCTCTCCTGCAGCCTTCAAGCAGACCAAAGCGCAGCGAGCCAGAACCATGGCCCTGTACAACCCCATCCCAGTCAGGGAGAACTGCTTCACCGTCAACAGGTCACTCTTCATCTTCGGAGAGGACAACATGGTCAGGAAGTATGCCAAGAAAATCATTGAGTGGCCATATCCTTTTTTCTTCTTCTCTGCTTCATGGTGTAAAAATGAAACATACAAACACATTCAATCCAGAAATGTGAGAGAAGGAGTCATGTAAGGAGTGAAGGTGGGTACATTTATTTATTATTCAACAACAGAACAGAGAAAAGGAAAAACAAAACAGTCAATATACAAAGAGAAATATTGTCAAACTGAGTCCAAATATTGCAGAAAGGGGCCCCAAGATTCTTCCCATTTATGTTGACATTTTAAATTATTGGCTCACAATTTCTCCATGTGGATAACTGAGACCAATTCATGCAACCAGTTTCTGAAGCAAGGTGGAGTTGGTGTCTTCCAGTCTTTGAGAATAAGTTATATAGAGCTGTTTGAATATGTAAAGGGAGAGTTGAGGAGTCCTCTGAGGATCCAAAAGGAGCCAAGTCTGTCAGGAGAGAGAGTCCTTTGGTAAACCCCAGAAAAAAAGAAAAAAATTCTTGACCAAAACTGATAAATTAATGGATAGTTCCAAAATAAATGCAGCAATGTACTATCAGTTGATTTACATTTATCACAAATTGGAGACACAGAGGGGTAAAATTGATGTAACATGACTTTAGAATAATGAAAACGGTGAATCATTTTAAACTGAATTAACCTATGTCTGCTATTTACAATACTGTGTTCCAGTTTAACAAAATAAACAAGAACAAGGGTCTCATATTTCAACAAGTGTACACAATGTCCCAGAATTCAAAAGTCCTTAAACAGCCCAATTCTGTTTAGTGTCTGTCCCCCATAGTTTCTCTGTGTAATAGAGAATCTATGGAGACTTTCAGCACCATGGACAGCACACACAGAGCAATGCATGAGAACAATTCAACCACCACAGACAGACAGACAGAGAGAGGGAGACACATCTGAGTTCAGTCTAGGAATTGAGTGATAAATTACTTTTTAGTTTCTTTAATTGCCTCATTCATTTGAATACAATCCAATACTGCACAACAGGAAATGAGGAATTGGTGTAAATGAAGGTGTGAAACAACATAACAAACACATTCATCCAGAGATGTGTGAAAAAGGAGTCATGTAAGGAGTGAAGGTGGATAAATTGTGTTCGAGCCTTTCAGCAAAGACACTTTCAGTTGGGTTCAGTCATAGTCCTTCAATAAAATAACCTTTTATTAATTAGAGAAAGAACTACTGACTCAAAAGCATCATCTACAACAAAGAGGCTCCACCAGATCACTCTCTGCCTTTTTACAAGAAAGAGCCATCATCCCTCCACCCTAATCATCCCTGTTATTTGTTCCAAAAAAAACAAGAACAAGGGTCTCATATTTCCACAAGTTGTACACAATGTCCCAGAAGACAAAAAGTCCTTAAACAGCCCAATTCTGTTTAGTGTCTGTCCCCTATAGTTTCTCTGTGTAATAGAGAATCTATGGAGCGTTTCAGCACCATGGACAGCAGCACACACAAGGCAATGCATGAAAAAAATTCAACCACCACACACTCTCTCACACACAGACAGACAGAGAGAGGGAGACACATCTGAGTTCAGTCTAGGAATTGAGTGATAAATTACTTTTTCGTTTCTTTAATTGCTTCATTCATTTTAATACAATCCAATACTGCACAACAGGAAGTTAGGAATTGATAAAGTAGACTAGGTAGTGAAAAAACAAGCACTAAATCAGACTTTTTGAGTCTATCAGTGGCATTATTTTACTATTTTAAAGATCCAAAAGTGGATGGAATTATATTTTAGTTTGGCTCAGGTTATGACAATAGC